>JACXGJ010014484.1:0-14772 GCA_016801105.1 Esox niger
CATTCCCTGTCTATAGATTTCTTAACTAGTAGTATTTATGTTTGTAATAATTAATTCTAATTGGTCAAATAGAATGGGAAGATTTTTAATGCGTTGTTTCGTACAGGATGTGGAAGTAACCTCGCCCCCAGATGACAGCATCAGTTGTTTGGCGTTCAGTCCCCCTGCCATGCCAGGGAACTTCTTGATAGGGGGGTCCAGGGAGTGGTGCTGATGGTCGGGTCTAGGAAGCGGTGTTTGTAGTCAGAAGTGTTTGGAAGGCAGAGTTTGATTGCCGTCGGTCATGACAGCAGTGCTGAAATGGCAGAAAACAATGCTGCCTCGTTTCATCTTATCTCATCTCCATCTACCAATGTGGCTTATTAAGGCAGTACTGGGATTGTATGGTTTTATTCTTTGGCCGACGCAGGGAGCAGTGCAAGAATTCCACTCAAAGGGTTATTGCCCGATGTGTAAGCTAGTTTAAACCAATATGTCTGATCGTAAGCTTTACAGCTTTGGAAAAAACAAAGAGACCACTGCAGCTCTTTCTTTCCTTTCCAGAAAAGTTGAAAAGGAAAGTTTTGAGTGAGGAACAGAAGCGTTCAATTTGCAGTGGTCTCTTAATTTTAACCCTTCTGTTCCTCACTCAAAACCTTAGTTTTCAACTTTTTTTGGAAAGGAAAGAAAAAGGCGCAGTGGTTTATTAATTTTTTCCAGAGCTGTATTTATGACCTGCACTCTCCGATTGATCATAAAAATCCATTGCTATTTCAAATTACTTACTTATTAATAAAAGTATATTTTGAGATGTTATATACGTATTTTGGCCGAACAGTGGTATCCATTTTGCTGCCCTTGTTAAATCTGGATATAAGTACCACCTGGACAATTTCTAAATCACAGAAAAACATAAATAATGTGATTGGTTCCAGAAATTACTATGTTGGGCCAGGGAAACATATGGGTTAATGGCACGTTTCACCATAGCAAAACGCCTTAAAGTACCAGTTACTAATGTCAGCAATGACACATTTGTGTCATAAAAACACAAGGTCCCTTCAACACAATCTAGAACAAGCAAATTAGAATTTTGCAGTAGAATCTACTTCCTTTGTACTGGTCCGTCCATAAAATAGGCCTACCACAAGCTCCAGCATTCATAGTGAACGCAGATACCGCTCCCCCAATTAAATGGGGAATGGAGATAACAGTAGTTTTTAGAAGGTGAAAAAGTAATGTTAACTCGTTTGTCTAACTCTTCCTATCTGTCCCCCGTTTTCTTAAGCTGTGCACTTCTTTTTCAAGTAACAGGAGAATGGAAAAGAGACATCCCATACGACCTCATGATCAGTTATGTCTCCCACGCACCATGTGAACCTTAGAGCGTATGACCAGCATATTATCGGCTTTGGCTCAATGATATAATCATCAGTGTAAATTAAACCAGTTTAAGCAGAGCATTGCAGTTCTGGATGTTTTAAATCAAGGGGAGCTGCCCGTTTGCAACAGGTCTGACCAGGGCTATGGGAGGAGCTGTGCGGACCTACACCCTCACTGAACAGTTATTGTGCTGAAGGAGCACTCTGTGCTATGACAGATCATCCTCTTAACACTGTCTCTAATATTCCAGAGCCTTTGTGTTGCATAACACCCACTATAATCATATTCATCCGTGTCTTTCGGTGTTACGTAAGGGAATGGACTTTGTTTATGCCCGCTTCACCTGTCTGTGTCTGTCAATAGGTTTTGACCCGATACCGGAATGGAAAAACTTTTAGCATCTTACAATTCTATTGTATATATTTCCATGTAAGTTATTCTAATGAAACGTGCCTCTGTTCTGGACGGCTGGAGATGTGAAATCCATGCTAGGCACAAGGTCCTTTGGGTGGGTATTAGATGTCCCAGACCTGCAGCGGCATCACAAGCGGTAAAGCAACGGCACAAGGTCTCTGTGCAGAATGTTAGATATCCCAGAGCTACTGTAGGAGCAACCGTGGTAACTTGGGCAAGAACACAATCTACAATGGCTCTCATATGTAGTCTGTATAAGAAAAAGAACATCTGCAAAATGACAAAAGCCTGAGTTGGTTGGATGCTGTTTCCCTGACATGTTGAAAGCATGAGGCTTTAAATGAGGCTGTGAATTGTGCTTGTGTTTGGATGGCAAGAAGCAGATGCCGCAATAACGTTATCGGAGACTCGCTGTACAATTCCAACTCAACCCCATTGATTTCTATGTTCTCCAGACTTGTTAAAGGGGTATTTCATCATAGCTCATCTACAGCCCCTTTTCCAAAAAAGTTGCGACGCTGTGAAAAATGCAAATAAGCACAGTATCCAATGCTGTGCAATTCCTTTATCCCTTTATTTAATTGAAAATTGTACAAAGACAACATATCAAATGTTTGTGGATGCCAAGAATTACTAATGTTAACAGTGATACATTTGTGTGATAAAAATACAACATCCCAAAAAAAACATTTACAAGGAAAGGTGAATTTCGCTGTTGAACTGAAAAAGAATAGTGATCATTATTAGAAGACGAATAAGCCACATATTTTTACTTTGATCATGCCTGTGAGGTGTTCTGTGGAATGACACGCATCTATTCTATGATAATATAATGATAATAATTCTGTGATAATTTTCTTCTGATAATGTTATCTGTACCACATTACAAAATGATTAATGTAATGTGGTGCGGTACAGTAGATGCCTGAAAACTAGTTAAAACTTTTGTGCGTGCACAATATTGACTTTTTTATGAGGATTATTAGTCAGGCTGTAGATGTTAAGGGAAATTAAGCTCGATGAGAATTCTAAAGAAATAAGAGATAAGTTAATATATATGCATTGATTCAGAAAGTGGTACATATTTGATATTTGGGATATCCCAGTGAGCACAGATGCATCAATAATCAGGAAGATGAAGCTGCATCACACTATCTCATAAGTCACACCTGAGAGCCCAAAAATCCCTTTAAAAGTTGATAGTGGCGTAATGGAGCACTGCTTAACAATATCAAGAGCTCAGTATAAAACTGGCCTGTATTGGAGAGTGACAATATAGGACCTGTTAGTCAAAAAGTGCCACCTGAAAGCATAAGTGACCCACCTTTGATGTGGGAAACACTTTTTTGTTCAGTGAGACTAAGTTAAGAGTTTTTGGCCCTTAACTCAGGGAGTGTGCTGGCAAGTCTTTCTGTGGTGCTTATAGACGGGGAGTGGGGATCTTGTTAAAATTCAAGGAAGATTGGATGTAGCAAAATACATGGAAATAGATGCATGAGGAAAATCACCTTTAAGCAATGAGTGCAAGGCCAAATCAACATTGAAGTTGTTCAAGAACCATAGGCTGAATGTGCTACAGTGGCCCAGTCATGGCCTGAATCTCAAACGCCTTGATCCATAAGCGACGATCAACCAACTTGAAAATCCTCGATCAGTGATAAGCAGCTCTATGACGTGTAAGGGGTCAATACCTACGCGATCAACGTATTACAGTTTACATTTTTCATACAAATATTTACCAACATAAAACCAAACTTACCTTATAATAATTGATTTCCGGTGTTTTAAAATAAAATATAAAATCAAACATTAATATAGCATTTTTTTATCTAGTGAAATTAAAGAATATTTTGCAAGTTCCCTATAAATATCCTTCACATTTCTTTATAAAGCACTTTTTACATCAGCAGTTGTCACAAAGTGCTTTTACAAAACACCCAGTCTGAAAATATACAGGCTGCTTTGCTTATCTTTTTCATGCTTTGCTTATCTTCATCACGGGTGCCAATACATTTGGAACTGACTGTAATCATATACAATAGGTTGCCTACATTTCATCATTACGTATTGTTTGTGAGTGCATGCCTGCCTTTGATAAAGAGGTAAAATACAGCATTCATATTTGCTAACGTAGTTTTTCTGCCAATCGAAAATCACAATTTAATCATTCGAATAACAAGTCGATTGAGCACGAAATCCTACTGGCTAATGAATGATCAACACCTTTTCCAAAACAAGTCGTACATCTTGAGCCTAAAATGTCTTCATGCCTCATATAGTGGAACCAATAAATGGTGTAGAAAGGGTTTACATGGCAGCATGAGATAATGAGATTTTGAGAGACAGGAGCATGTTTCAACACACCATCGACCGTTTCCTGCAACGTGAGCCTATTGGGACAGTTTTTAGGTAATTCATAAAACTATGTTTGTTTTAGCCACACTGCCTCGGTAGAAGGCTACTGTGTATTGGCTTGACTCCAATGGCGCATACGGGTGGAGCACTACTAGATTTTAAGTGTCGATCCAATGACAGGTAGGCTAAGCTGACCGAGAAACATACGGTATTTTCGGGGAACAGCTGTCAGCTGCAGAAACATGAACAGGTGGCTTCTCTAGACTTAGTCTATGCGTCAAGGCGAATGGATTTAACAGCTTGCCTCTTTCTCTAATCTTCAGCTGACGACAGCAATACTGACCCGATGATCAAAATTATGTTGACTATCCCAGACTGAGATTCAGGACCAGATAACTTTGTGTTGTTTCAAGTGAGAGCAGCTGCTCGGTTCGACTTGCTTTATTCAGCCGCAGAAAATGTGCTCGCGTCTTGCATTTGCCTGGAGTGTACTGTAGATCTCGGTAGATCCTCGTAGGTTTCCCTGCACGGTCACTGAGATTGTGATTTAGCCGGAAAAGGACCGAGGTCTCGAAGTGCGGCATGTTTCCCGAAATTAATAACAAGGTGAGAACTTTATTAATCCATTTCGGTTTACATAATGGCACTCTTTAGATTATAGTCGTTGACAACGTTTTTTAAAACCATATTTTGTTTTCGTCGTCATTTTTGTTGCTTAAATATTAGATTGTTTTTTGGTCAAATTTTATTTAAACAACAATCATTTTGTTGTTTAAATAATAGGGTGATTTAGTTTTCTTCTTCACTTAGCCGCCTATTTCACTAATACAAAATATTATCACTTGTGTTATAGTCCAAATATTATGCTAACATTTTTTTTACCATTAGTGTTCTGTTTATTATATAGTGTGGTGATTAGAGAAGGTCAACATGAACCAGTACTTCCCAGTGTTTGCTTTAATTATGGCTTAAGTCATGGTGTGAATAGAAGCCCTATAGTTTTACCATAAACGCTATCGCACATGGCATACAAATGCTACAGTTAACTTTGTTGCCTTGTTGTAATCCATCATTCGTTATTTGCATGTTGATAATTAACCATCTGTAAATCGCTCGGTGGAAGTGTATTTTACATTCAATAGTTTGTCACTCATTAATATCATCCTCATAGTGGGTTAATATTGCTCTTTTTATGAGCACAGGTCCATAGATAAAAGTAGACTGTTAATTATGCTTCAACTAATCAGATCGAAAGCCGTGGTTTACATGTTTTCGATTAATTATTTGTAAAACGTTGATTATCGCTGGACCTTTAGATTTCCTTGCAGAAAAAACGTTTGGAATACCGACGTCAACAACCATTTTCAAGTATTCAGTGAAATGCGCACTTTGAACGTGGCGACTTGTTTATTGTCCTGTGACACTGCCCTACTGACCCCGAGACCCACTGACCTACCCAAGCCACTGCTGATACCTCAGGGAATGCCCACAATTCCGAGCAGAAAGACAGAGTAACATGTCATGGCACCAGAAGTGACCACAGGAAAGAAGTGACTTACTGGACCTTTGAAAACCGACAATGAGGCAAATAATTGCATTTTAAACAGAGGTTTTGCATGCTTGGAATCCACATTTGCTTTTGTAGCCTACACATCCTTCTTGAAACTGGCCTATTTTTCATTTTGTCCTAGTCCTGTAAATGTACAATCTATGCTACCGAGTGCAAATTGCAAATTACTAAGCTGTCTCGTTTGTCTACACTTCATTGCTTACACTAAGTACCGGTGTAATTTAATGTACTCCCACAGTCTTCTCTGTGAACCCTCCCTGGGTGCTGCCCAGGTTGTGTTACACTTGAATCATGCACGTGTTAATATTTGATCGAATGTTTGCTGCCTTGAACTCAGATTCCAGACATAACCAGTGCTGAGGGCAATCCAATGTGTAGGCACTGATGTACTGCTGTAAATCCCTGTAGCTCAGCAGGTGGAGGGTGCCAAGTACTAAGGCATGTATGCATGCCTGTGAGGTGAAGTGTACACTTTATGGCAAATATTGTATGAATACATTTTATGGTCCTGGACATAATATATTCATCCAGAGGTGATGCTGAAGGACTCTGTCACGCTACCAAGTCGGCCGTTCTGGCCTCCTACACTTAAGGTTTTAGTCCATCCACATGGTCTGTTGTTAGCTGATGTACTCCCCTCAGCTTAAGCCATGTATAGCTGCTGACACTGTGGCCCCAGGGCTAATAGAGTTTGAGCGGCTCATGTGGCCCTGTACGGCCCAACGCCAGAATGAACCACCCTGAAACAGCCCTCCGCTCTCTCCATAACCATCGCCGTTAGCACACCTGTACACTCGTCCTTAAACTTCAGGGCCTGTGCTTTGTGCATGAAAGGAAGCCGGTTGGGGAAAACTCTGCTGCATGAAATATTGTAGTTTCTGAGAGTATTGCTTAATCTTTGCTTGCGTGGAAGTAATTTTGCTCCACTGCCTTGGGCTTGCAGAATTCCACTAGTAACTCCACTAGTAACCACTAGTAACTCCGCTAGTAACTCCGCTAGTAACTCCGCTAGTAACTCCCCTAGTAACCACTAGTAACTCCGCTAGTAACTCCGCTAGTAACTCCGCTTGTAACTCCGCTAGTAACCACTAGTAACTCCGCTTGTAACTCCGCTTGTAACTTCACTAGTAACTCCACTAGTAACCACTAGTAACCACCAGCAACTCCACCAGCTTGTTAAATCTACCCTTTAGCTGCAATACATTAAAGTTAATTGCATTTGGTTGTTAAGATCCAAGTATAATTCAGAGGAATTTCCTTCACTTTTCATAAGTCATTATAAATGTATTTAATATAATCAAGTCTAATTTGGATTCCCTTGTGTGGCAGTGGTCACAGATGTGTCATTGTTACCAGGGGTTTACATCGTGATCCTGGCATTCTGACGGTTCCTGTGGTCTCGCAGATGGTGGTTGGAATTGTCTCAGCAATGACCTGTGTGGCTAGGAGGAACGCTGGACAGGGTGGCACTCAATCAATCAATCAATCAATCAGTCTTGCATTCTAGGGATTCCTTGTCATGTCTGGCACAGTCAAGCTCAATGTTGGTTGTTGGCCGGAGAATGCATTCTCCTCCGAGTGAACAGCAAGATATGAAGCAGAATGGCTTCACTGGTGGAACGTGGAATGTCCTGATCTCCGACCCTTCAGGTGCCACTGGGAATTAATGTGACACGGCAAGGCCGTAATGGCAAAATCGGACACCGCGGAATTGGGATGGGAGAAAAATAACGGATCTGATGTGAGAGAATTTCCATTTGCAAAGGTGCATCCAGTGTTCCACCACTGATTCAGCAAAGTTGTGGAGAAACAAGACCTGTCTGTGTATGTAATATCAAGTACAATCTCCCACACTCTTTTCTTCCAGTCTTCTAGACCAGAGGCCTTCCCCCACTCACACAAGCCTCATAACCAACAGGCAACCAACAGGACCTATTCACAGGTGAGTCTTTAATCACAGTTGACTCTGACCTCTAGAGCACTTGAGTCCTCCCGACCCACTCGTTTCATCCTGTATAAATCCTGTATCAGGCAGATGCGCCGTGTCTATCCGGCTTCACGCCAATCAAACCTACCCTCTATGTAGCATCTGCTATTAGAATGAGAGTGCGATGTGGTTACTTAGTGATTGGCAACTCGATTAGATAGCCAACAGACCGCGTCAAAATCATCACAAACAGACGGCGAATCTGAAGCGGTGCTTAACGGGCTGGGTAACAGTTGACTTGACCAAGAGGGGGGTTAGGTGCCGCCAGTCAACAGCAGAGCGCACTGCAGTAGCGACAAGGCCCACTCCAAGACCCAACACCAAATAACACCTGGCTTGTTCAAGTAGATGCTAGGCATTATATTTAGCCCGTGTCAGCATGCATCATCAACAGGTTGGCAGCGACCAGGGCAGCATGTGCATCTATGACTGAATGTCATGGCTATGTTTAGATTGGGGATCTGTCTTCTGCCCGGTGTTTTGGCAAGCCGTGTTGCTGTTGCCGAAAATGGGATACGGAACTGCTGGTCACATTTTACACTGGAAGAAATGAAGCTTCTTATGTGGTTTCTCCAATGCATTGCTCTTTCATTGAATTATTGCAAACCCAGAATACTGTCTAAGGATCCCACACGTACCGTAGACTAACTAAGTAGGGGGAGGAGATTATCATTAACAACTTAAAGTTGACCGCTTAAAAAATATGTGCAAGAACAGACAGTCATGGAAAAGCATGCGACAGGCTAAAATAACCAGAGCTGAAGCAAAACCATGCCCATCATAAAAATATTTTCCAGCTGGCAATATTGCTGGTCCAAATGTCTCATGGGATAATTGCAGCTGTTACTTAATGTTTGTAATCTGAATGAGATGCTTTAGGTCATTTTATATGTCATTTATCAACACTGTCAATCATTCTGCACGTGGCAGCAGAATATAAATAAATATCACCACTGTGGCTGGATTTCAATTTCACATTACTTTGAAAGCCTGTGTACTGTAATGGGTGGGTTAAGAGCGTCGGTCATTTAACTGAATGGTTGCCAAATAAAATCCAGTGCCTAGAAGGAGAAACAAATTTGTCGTTCTACCCTTGAGCAAGACAATTAACCCTGATTTCTTCCAAGGTACCAAGTGTGGCAGCACACCAATACCATTACAACACAGAGGGGCAGGATTAAAAGACACATTTAGGTCGGACCCTGTGTGTTCTTAATGTAAAGTATATCAAGCATATCAGGCCACTTTCAAGCTAGGCCGTCAAATTAAGGCGTTATGAAATGTGTAATGCATTGTCTTAATTACATTTTTACAACTAAATAATTGTTATTGTCCCTTACTTGGCCACGGGACCAATCGTATACTTACTCAATAATTTTTTTGGGCATATTCACAACTTCAAAGATTTTATGCACAATTGCCCAACCTCTGCCACTTGGGTAGCCTTTGTTATAAGGCTTCATATCTCTGTCTTCGTTATGACTTAACACTTGCTCCTATGGCAAGAGGAATGGCAGCTACAGAACGGCATGCCCCCCCCCCCCACACACACACACAGTTGCAGCTAACACTGACAGCCTCTGTCAGGTCCCAGTCTCCAGGCTATTGTCTCTGCCTTACTCTCACCCTGCTTAGTAATTCCATCCCACCTTGGGGGTCCTGGTTACCCAAGCCTCCACGTTCTGAACAGATGTAACACTTTATTCCTCTGACCAAATCCTTGTTCCCCTTCTCCCAACAATGTCTGATAGTATCTTCACACAGCTACTGTTATTGAGCATCTCTAGTCTGCCACAACTAGTATTAGAGTACCAGGAGTCTGACACAACTAGGTTTAGAACACACAGAGTGTGACACAACTAGGGTTAGAGCACCAAGAGTCTGACACAACTAGGGTTAGAGCATCAAGAGTGTGACATAACTAGGGTTAGAGCGCCAAGAGTCTGACACAGCTAGGGTTAGAGCACCAAAAGTGTGACACAACTAGGGTTAGAGCGCCAAGAGTCTGACACAACTAGGATTAGAGCACCAAGAGTCTGACACAACTAGGGTTAGAGCGCCAAGAGTCTGACACAACTAGGGTTAGAGCGCCAAGAGTCTGACACAACTAGGGTTAGAGCACCAAGAGTGTGACATAACTAGGGTTAGAGCGCCAAGAGTCTGACACAACTAGGGTTAGAGCACCAAGAGTCTGACACAACTAGGGTTAGAGCACCAAGAGTCTGACACAACTAGGGTTAGAGCGCCAAGAGTGTGACACAACTAGGGTTTGAGCACCAACAGTGTGACACAACTACGGTTAAAGCGCCAAGAGTCTGACACAACTAGGATTAGAGCACCAAGAGTCTGACACAACTAGGATTAGAGCATCATCTAGGGTTAGAGTACCAAATCTGACACAACTAGTGTTAGAGTGTAATCTGCTATGATCAGAGTTACTGCACTAAGACTCTGGAAAGCAAGACTAAGATGTTATAGCGATACAATGTTATTAAGCTTTTAATGTTCTAATCTTCATTTAAGAATCGTTCCTTTTCTTATACCCCTTCTGATTTTTGTAGAAATGTAACTCGGGCATAGGGACCTTGCCCCAGCTGGAGCCCCCGGTGATACAGGTGGTTGTCAGCAATGCCAAACCTCACCACCAGCAGTCTGATAGCATTCTGCCCCACATTGCCAACAATGGGGTGCAGAACAGCAACCCAACACACCAGGTGAGGCTACATTTCACACTGTGTCACATTATATTGTTGGGCTCCAACCATTGACCCCAGGTGTAAATTGTAAATGACAGGAAGTCCTTAAGAGTTCTTACTGTAAATCTTCTGATGTACCTGCAACTGACATATAACATCGGTCCCTGTTATGTATGTCAAAAGAATGTTGATTGTGCCGTCCTCCTTCACATCGCGTTGATTGATGGAGGCAAAATGTTCAGATGACCTTTTAAATCCTCTTTTGATCGGTAGGGTGACAGACCAAAGCTCTCTTCCCAGTTCCCCACACGGTTTGGTTCCTCAGTGGAGAACCTGTCTGATCCCATGGTGACAAAGGGCCTCAGCAACAAGCTGGAAGAGAAGCTGTATGAAGGACAGAGGATACCTATGTCTCCCACAGAGGCACTGAAGCATTTCCAGGACCGTCTGACAGAGTTTGAGCAAGAGGAAATCATGGACTACTCAGAGATTTGGTTCCTGGGTCTGGAGACTAAGAAGATTGAAGGCTCCCACGCAATTCTTCAGAACGCAGGCTACGACGACGAGCATGGCAGCTACAACAAGGTATAGCTTTATCCGGGTTTTTGGGGGAGATATGAGAGGGTTGCGCTGTTTGTCTGCAGTACCACATTCTATGATCTAACCGGTTAGTACAGCAAACGGAAATTGTGTTAGCCGCTTACTGTACTACTGGGAATTGCTAGGATGGATAGGGCAAAATTTCAATTTTTCTTCAATTCAATATGAAAAGCATATGCTTGCCATGGTGTCAGTTGAAAGGGAACATTTTGGATATATATGGAGGAATTCTTATACCTGAGGTGAGAATGTAGCATTTCTCCTGACGTGACCATGGAAACATTACACCATTGATCCTACGTTAGTATGGAAAACACACTGCCCCTGATCTATTCATCTGTACATCCAATCATGCATTAAAGCCCTCAAAAAATATGATATCATCGATTAAAGAAACTCATATTTTTGGGGTCCTCTGTGTGTCATTGAAGCATCAGATCTACTTCACACTGTTTGGAACGTGCACATTTTGTGATCCTGCCAAGAAAGAGAGAGTGAATGTACCGTTTACAGGGCAATACATTTAAGAATTACATTTCAGGGACTCAACATCTACACTACATAATATCAATAAAAGATTCTGTGAATCCAGAGAAGTCTCTGTGTGCCAAGGGACAAGGCCGAAACCATTACTGGATGGCCGTGATCTTCGGGCCCTCAGACGGCACTGCATTAAAACCAGACACGATTCTGTAGTAGAAATCATTGCATGGGCTCAGAAACACTTCCAAACACGATTATCCATGAACATGGTAGAGTTAGAACTAAAAACATATACATAAAAACATGATTCACAGCTGCCACCACCTTCTCTGGGGCCCAAGCTTGTTTAAGATGGACTGAGCTGCAAAACTGATTAATCAAAATTGTACATTATTTAGGGAATCATAGATGCCAAGTCCTCCGGACTAAAGAGGAGAGGAACCATCTGGTTTGTTATCAGCGCACAGTTCAAAAGCCAGCATCTGTGATGGTATGGGGGTGCATTAGTGCACATGGCATGGCTGACTTGCACATCTGTGAAGGCACCGTTAATGCTGAACAATATATGCAGGTTTAGATGACTTATTTTTCAGGGAACGCCTTGCTTATTTCAGCAAGACAATGCCAAACCACATTCTCCATATGTCACAACAGCATGTCTCTGTAGTAAAAGTATCTGTGTGCTAAACTGGCCTGGCTGCAGTCCAGACCTGCCACCCATTGAAAACATTTAGTGCATTATGAAACAAAAACATGTCCCTGTCCCTACTTTTTTTAAACGTGTTGCTGGCAATTCAAAAATGGGCATATATTTTTCCCCAAAAATTCTCTGTTTCAACATTTGATATGTTGTCTTTGTACTATTTTAAATGAAATACAGGGATACATTATTTGCGCACCACTGCATTCTGTTTCTATTCGCATTTTACCCAATGTCCCAACTTTTTAGGGAACAGTGTTGTAGATAAAAAGCAGCAATGGATTTGGCTGCAAACCTAGGCTCAGTCCGCTCAGAGGGACTGTCAGTCAAAATCCTTAGAGGGCTATGCAGGGAGCTTGAGCACCAGCCAAGCGTTGGCTGCTAACCATTTGACCTTAAGCCTCTATTCATAGCTGTTGGAAGTAGGCGTGCTGGGAGTGCGTCACAGACCACCCCTATCGCAGCTTCAGCACCCCCTGGCGAGGCACGTGTCATCCATCTAGCAGCAGCCCATCGTCAAAACATCTTCGTGGCCATGGCCTCTAGGTCTCACAGAAGAAGTCACGACAGAGGTCACGACACAGCTTAGTAGCCTCTGTGAGACACAATACGGGAGTAGGACTGTTATGAAATAGGGGCACGTACTATGTAGTCATTATAAACAATATGAAGTTTGTCACTGTATTATGAACAATCAACTGCATACACGCAGCGAAAGACATTTGAAGAAAACGGTTCAACAAAGCAGAGAAAACACCCCGGTGAAGTTTCTGTCTGTCCTGTATCCAGGTTCTGCACGATCACATTGGCTTTCGCTTCGAGGTGTTGGAAGTGATCGGGAAAGGATCCTTTGGACAGGTCCTGAAATGCTTGGACCACAAGACCCAAGAGCTAGTTGCGATCAAGGTTATTCGCAACAAAAAAAGGTACAAAACAAACATGTTAGTTCATGACCTGAAAGGGGTATCACGTTTTCAATGACTCTGAAACTAATCTTCTGCAGGGTCATTAAAAGTTTGATCGCTTTGTAACCTTATGAGGAGTTTACCCACCTGCATCCAAATGTAGGCTATCAGTCCACCTTGGTTTGGCTTTACCTGTTGTGTCTCTGGGGATCCAATGCTCTCAGTCGGTCAATGAAACTCTGCCTCCTTCTCTTTTACTTGATTGATGATCAGATGCCATCAGGACTTACTGCCCTTTAATTATGCAGAAAACAAAATAGGTGCTTATGCCTCAGGGCTACCATGCTTTCTCAAAGATCCAGTTTCTTCAGGGAGAGGTGATTCTGCCGTTCATGCAGCAGTCGAAAATATTTTTTATAGTCACTGCAGAACTTATCACTGAAACCTAGTCACTGTGATTAGCAGATTCTGTATATTATGTAGAATATAACTATGACTAACTAACCAAACCTCTTACATTGGACATCAGGTTTCACCATCAGGCTCTAGTAGAACTGAAGATCCTGGATGCAGTGAGGAGGAAAGACAGGGACAACTGCCACAATGTCATCCACATGAAGGAGTACTTCTACTTCCGCAACCATCTCTGCATCTCTTTTGAGCTTCTAGGGTGAGTTTAGTCTGTATGTACAGCACTTAAATAAGGGAGCTAAGATCACGTTGTGGTTAAAGCAGTCAAACACAAACATGGGGGCGGATGGTAGTTGAGCCGTTAGAGTGTTGGGACAGGAGCGGAAAGACCATAACATACATAACCAATTAACACCGTCATACTTGCACACAACACTTGTCCTTGTGTTTGTGCGTGTTTGTGTAACCGGACAAATACAAGCCCCCCCACCCATATTTGACTTTTGGAACACAATCAAAATAGTCATGGTAGTAGGTGACAGGAGCCCTGCATAATGAATATGTTAGTAAAACGGGCTGGTGTTAAAGTTTATGCCCTCCTCCCAAGTTACAAACACAGAGCTTAAGCCCCAAACGGCGCTATCAAATTAGCATATCGCTTATCACTAATCACGTCACCTGTTAAACCACTTGAGCAAAAGGACTATCCCACCTAGAACAATCGGCCTCAAATAACCTAGTCTTATATTCCCTCTGAGCCAAGATAGTCTTCCAGAGCAGCTGGCTGACCTACACTGGACGTTTTGGACGGCCAGCTTGCTCTGTCTAACATTACCGTCACTCAATCCCTTAGTTAAGGCTTTGGTTGGGGTCTGTGTCTTAAGTCTAGCTTAAGTCAAGCTTCTCCCAGTGTTATTGCTGGGGATGTGGTGGTCAGATTAGATTCAGAATCAGAAAGAGTTTTATTGAAAAGTTTCACAACAAACTAGGAATTTGTTCTGGTGTGTTGGTCAAATCATATCAAATTTTATAAAGCCCTTTTTACATCAGCAGTTGTCACAAAGTGCTTTTACAAAGCACCTGGCCTTAAACCCCAGGGAGCAAACAACAATAGTGATGAACTTCAGTGGCTAGGAAAAAGTCCCTAAGAGGGCCAAATTTAGGAAGAAACCTAGCGAGGAACCAGGCAGCAATTTTGTACAAAAGAAATTAAAACAAATAAGAATAGTGGACAGAACACAAAGTCAGTAGACTCAGCATTCATTAAAAAATATATATATTTATATATA
>JACXGJ010014485.1:0-14777 GCA_016801105.1 Esox niger
ACTAGAATCACCACACGGCCACTAGAATCACCACACGGCCACTAGAATCACCACACGGCCACTAGAATCACCACAAGGCCACTAATATCACCACACGGCCACTAGAATACTTGCAGAAATAACCACATCCGACATGGTAGCTGTTAATATTTGACAAAATATTCAGCCAAAATCATGAACAAAACTACTTAATAATAGCCCAAGAATAAATCAGCAGCCTTTGGGGAAAGAAATGCTTGTGGATTGTTTAAAAAAGAATCCAGAGTACATTTGAAGCCTGAGGATATAAGGCCACTTTATTTATAGGGAAAAGTAAGGTTTCGTCATTGTAATGTTACCATCAGCTCAGATGGACTAAAGCGTGTGTTTTAGTCATGATTCCTTATAGGCCGTCACTCCTACCTGTACAATTCCAACCAGACTATCTGTATAAAACATAGATTAAGCATATTGCCTAGAATTGACCAGATTTTTGTCACAACAAGGAATCAATAACATGCTAAATTAAATATAAATATATATTTTGGAGTGCCAGGAAGTCAAGAGATTCCCTAGGTGATGTTTTGTGTGGGTTGGGTTGTGTACGTATGTGGTTGGGTTATGTGGTTTTGATCCTTATACTGGTTGGTTGCCAGCTAGGCCTGGGTTAAATTATATGACTGGGAGCCAGGGGGTTATCAGCACAGGCCTTTAGCTGTTGTGTCTGCCAATGAGTTGTATTGAAAAATATGTCAAATATAATAAACAAGTGCATTCTGTGCTCCATGCATTGTACTACACATAATTACTATTGAACACAAGAGTACGTGCATTTTCGAAAATCCAAACGGAAAGACAGCATTACAACATTATTCAGTGATGTATCGCTTCCTCTCTGGCATTCAAGATTTGTAAAACAGATGGTGAAACAAACGCAGCGTAGGCAGGCCGATTCAAATACAATTTTCTTTGATAGACACTCCATTTTGGGTTGCAGAAGTGATGATTCTGTATCTCTAGGCTTGGAGACATGTTGTCTTTCCATAGAGAAAGTATGTCAGCCTTTGACCACATATTAGCATCCAGGCAGACCTCTCACCAAGCCAAAAAAACGATCCCATATGGCAGATGCTCGTTCTGAGCCGATGGCCCCAGAATCTTAATTTGAATTTTAAATGACACCAGATTCTGTGGAAGGCTTGGGATCTGGGGGAATGGAGAGAAGGGTGCGAGAATGAAAGGAGGATGGATGGAGAGACAGGTGAGAGAATTAAGGGAGGATGGACAGAGAGAGAGGTGAGAGAATTAACAGAGAATGGAGAAAGAGATGATGGAATGAAGGGAGGATAGACAGAGAGATGAGAGATTGAAGAGAGGATGGATGGAGAGAGGGGAAAGAATGACGGGAGGATGATGGACAGATAGGTGAGGGAATTAAGGGAGGATAGACGGACAGAGCTCCTTCTGTAAGCAGATGCTTTCCAAGCCAAAGCCATACAATGAAAACACTAATATGAATAGCGGTAGTATAGGTAGTTGTGATAGTAGGAGTAGTTGTCTACTCCTACTATCCTACCTGGTGCAGCATTAGCAAAGTTGTGTTGGTGCTGGTGTTAGGGTATCACTGATTGGTGGTTGGTAGAACAAACCATTTTTACAGAAAAGGTTCAAAAACATAACACTGTATGAACAAAGCAGCAAAGAGAAAAAACATGAATCCCTTCATCAATAAGTTTCTCATTACTTCTGAATACTAACATTGACTGACAAATGAATAATTATATTTAAACCAACCAAATGGCCCCTCCAGGCCGGGCCCTGTGACAACGTTTATGCTTGTCCACCCCGTTGGGGTCACTGATAATAGTAGTAGTAATGGTAGTAGGTATAGTAGTAGTAATAGTAGTAGTAGTACTGGTCGTAGTAATGGTAGTATTTATAGTAGTAGTAGTACTGGTAGTAGTAATTTTAGTAGTTATAGTAATAGTAATAGTAGTACTGGTAATAGTGCTAGTAGTAGTAGTTGTAGTAGTAATGGTAGTATTTATAGTAGTAGTAGTACTGGTAGTAGTAATTTTAGTAGTAATAGTAATAGTAGTACTGGTAATAGTGCTAGTAGTAGTAGTTGTAGTAGTAATGGTAGTAGTTATAGTAGTAGTAGTACTGGTAGTAGTAATTTTAGTAGTTATAGTAATAGTAATAGTAGTACTGGTAATAGTGCTAGTAGTAGTAGTAGTAGTTGTAGTAGTAATGGTAGTAGTTGTGGTGGTGGTGGCGGTGGTAATAAAATGAAGGATGGATTGATGCAGGCAGAGGTGCAGGAATGAAGAGAGGATGGATAGAGAGAGATGTTGTAAAATTGTAGCAGTATTGGTGGTAGTTGTGATAGTAGTACTAAAAGACAGCACTACACTTCAAGCAAAAACTATTTGTCCCTGTCATTCCACACATTTTCAATATCACATTTTCACACTTTTCTCTCTTCATCCTGTTAATCCATCCCGAACAATATTTTTTCTATGTGAGCGGTTAATATGGATGAATTTGAAATAATATAGCAGCAAACAAAATATGTGAACTAAATATTATTATTATTATTTTTGTGATAGAAGAACTAAATTTGGGAGTGTTTGATGTATTTACCCAGAGAATTACATTGTTGTAGATGTAATAGATATAAAGCAATCCCAGATTTTGCTCCTCAGAGCCTGGCAAACGTTACAACCAAGAATACCATATATTTCTAACAGGTTAGGACACAGGGAATGAACACACTGTAGGTTTTTAGGGGGTGAGAGAGCAATCAAGAAGAGAAACCAACTAATTAGCCTGGCAGGCGGCAGCATCTTTGGGACCGCCTCCTGGTGGCAGGAAGGAATGGCCTTGTGTGGTCATGAATTCTTCAGTATATACTGTATTTTCGTATGTCACCTACACAGTGAAGTGTGGTACCTTGAATTGACATGTGCCTTTCTAAAACACGTCCAATCAATTACATTTATTACAGGTGAACTCTAATCAAGTTCTAGATACATCACAAGAATGATCACAGGTCAAAAGATGCATCTGAGCTTAATTTGGACAAGCAAGCAGGTTTATTTACATAGCCCAATTTATACATAGAAGCAAGTCTTACTAGTCTAGCAGCAGCATTCTGAATGAGCTGCAGCTGTTTTACAGTCTTTAAGAGGAGTTCATTTAAGGGGCCATTACAGTAGTCAACCCTACTAGTGATGAAAGAATGGATCAGCCTCTCTTGGTCTTTTTGGGACACCAAGCCCTTGATTCTAGCAATATTTTTAAGATGATAGAATGCTGTTTTGTTGACCACTTTGATAGACTCAGACCTCACATTTAACAGTCCTATCAGAACACCAAGATTACGCACTTGGTCCCTGGTTTTCAGGGCCCGAGAATCCAGCTCTTACTAGTAGTTATTTTATTTTCTGTTTTATCTTGGTTTAATTGTAGACAATTTTGGTTCATCCAGGTATTTATGTGTTCTATACAGTGACACAGGGAGTCTATTGAGCTGTTGTCATACGGTTCGAGAGCCATGTAAATATGAGTATCATCTGAATAGCTATGATAGTTAATGTTGTTGTTCTGTAGAATTTGGCCCATAAGTAGCATATAGAGATTGAACAGAACCGGTCCAAGTACTGATCCCTGGGGAACCCTGCATGTCACAGCCACCCTATCAGATTCATGATTACCAATGGTGACAAAGGAACTCGTCTAGATTGTGTCTAGATTGATGGAAAAAAGTATAGAGAAATGTGGAGAAAGCCAAGAGGTCTGAATAATTTCTGAAGGCACTGCATAAATAATACATCATTTAGATTTCAGTCAATGTCTCTACATCAAGTTGAGATTCTCATTTTACAGCTACACTAGACCCCTGATGGTCAATGTAGGAATCAACAGAAGACAAGCTTTACAAAAGAGAGACCAGTACAATCCACAACATAAATCTCAATACACTGGTGCCTCTACTTAACCATAACGACTACATCTCCCAGCGACATAATCTCACAGCCCTTGAGTATAACAGAATCACAACACATACAATTAAATAGACCAACATATTCACTGCAAGTTGTAATGGATGACATTGTTCAAAATAACAGTTCTAAATATTAAATGCATAAAACATTTGGGGGCCAAAATATATTGGTTATTTTCAGGTTAAAGGCAGAAAATGAATAAACACACAGGCAAACACAGACACACACAAGCTAATGTTTACAGGTAGTTTAAGATTGTGTTGTGAAGGAGAAGCTCGTCATTAACCGGAGCTTTATGCTGTATGTAGGTAGGTCTCATTACCAAAATATTCTGAACAGCAAATGAGAGGAATTACATGTTTCCTGTGGCAATTAAATCTTGAAAAAAAATCTTGAAAGAAAAAAATATTAAGGGTTAGGATATGATTTGAACCTATTAGCATCTTAGTCGGGAATATGGGTGTATTACACGTTGTAGTAGCAAAAGATGTACAGCAAAGTAATGACACATATGTGTGTGTGAGTTCATTACTATGTGGAACTACACGCTACGCCATCTCACATAACCGCAAAAGCCAGCTACAAGTTACCGCAATCACAGGGACTTAGATCGAGGGGAAACTAAAACAGCGATGTGTCTGTCTTCCAGCCGTCTCTCCCCACAATCTCAGCAATCAAATCCCAACCTCAGCCTAAGCAGGGACAGCGAACCCTTTTTAAGTGTGACAATCGCTGCTGTGGGACAAAAGAGACAAAACCCTAAAACTGAATGAGTCTCAATGCATTACTAAAAACCACCTTTTACTACTGTATGGTCCCTATTCAGATACATAGAATTGCCGAAATGTTAGGGAAAACTAATGAGGCAAAGAGAATTATGTGTTTCTCCAGTCTAGGGCAAGTCTGACGATGATAATAAAGATGGCTGTTTGTGAGTTTCAGTGTAAGTGGGGGCACTTCAAAGCTTATTCACGAGGAGAACCGAAAGCAAACAAGGTTATTCCAACGGCTATGTCCAACTGTAAATTAAGGTTGAAGATAAAAAAAGAATGTATGTATGATGCTATGAAGGTAGAACAGCGACATAAGATTTTTTTGTTGCAAATTTATAATTACTTTTGTAGTTGTATAAAAATGTGCATAATTGTAACTAATTTGATATTTGGAATCATGCAACTTCTTAGTAACACTTGTCAATGTAAAATACAGATGCTCAGAGTTTTGTCACAAAAATGTTGCTAGAACTGTGACAAAATGATTTGTATTTGTAAATAACAGTCTGCAGTGGCACGTTTCCCAGCGTTTGCAAGTGGATATGTCCATGAGGACACTGATTGGCCGGTCATAGCTTTCTCTGACCATCACATTATATAAAAACATGTTATGATGTACACTAAAAGAAATTCCAAGTTTGCTAATCTTTTTTACAGCTTACCTTATTTAAAAACGTATCTCGCTGTTTTACCTTCATATGATGCCTTCCGAAATATATGATGACTGTGCGCATGGACAAATGTCAATATGGACGAGTCACTGAGAAAAAGGCCAACTGTAAATTAACAATTAAGAGATATTGGCCAAAAAGGATGCACGGGAGATTTACCTCATTCGCAGAATAGAACTGACAAACACATAATAGGAATCATATACAGTACAAACATGCCCACCATAGTGAAACAGAAATCAATCTGTTATGGACCTAAGGGAAGGTTAGATATCATAAATCTACATGCTGTCTCTATTTGTCTTCCACCTCCATCTGTTACCACTAATGTCTAAATACATTGCATATGAGGACAGAAATTCCTGGGTGGACGTGCCCCACCTTACATTTATGGATGTAGCTGACTAGCTGAACCAACAACCAACCAAACTGCTTGTCATTCCTCACAACCCCATCCCCTGTCCCTTTTCAAAATGTCCCTCGGACTCTTACTTGGTTTATTGGCTAATGTCCTTTATCCGCACCTAGCACATAACAAATGTTTATGATCGGTTTGTCACATTTATAGAATGTGATGCTGATGATTGAATGAGCCCAGAAGGTCTCTGAGGGATTCAGCAATATGCTGACATTAAGTGCTTACGGGTTGAAAGAGCATTGGAGACTAAATAACACAAGTGGAAGGATGAAGGCTAAGGAACATATACACAAAGACATCATTAAATCAATACCCATAATTTTTTATGGATATACAAGTCTTTGTCCAAGCACAAGCAAAATCCCAGAATTATGGTGGTGGGCTTGAATGATTTGCCCAATCCAGCAGCATAAAGCTTCTTCTATTTATTCTGTAATGGACCATCATGCTACTGTAACAAGTGTCACCTGTTTCCCAGGTGAAACATGCTGAATGTTGTCGACCAGCAACATTTTTAAAACCAAGTGAAAACGGGCAAAGCAATTTCTCATGTTAAAGCTAGGACCCTTGGTTTCTTTATTATTTAATTTTTACAAATAAATAAATTATACACCCCCACTGATTATTGAATATTATAAACCATGTGTTTCAAATCCTGAATGCGTATTGGCGGAAAGTCATGGTGTATGAGACGATATGCCACGGGTAAAACATTACATTACTTTTAACTGCTACTCTAAGTGCTTTGATAACCATGTTATAATGGCAATGAGGTATCTTGAGGGTAGGCTTATGTTAGGGTTATGTTGCCAATATACTCTATCATGGCTAGTGTAAATGCCGAAGCCAGGCACTCAACAAGGGGTCATGCCTAAGAATATTTCTTACTAGTGGTACAATTCCATGACTCAGGTCAAAAGCCACTGTTCAGGGAGTAAAATGCATTTAGGGCAGAGCCGTTTATTGAGGATTTGGAGAAACACTATAGACGGATAATGTAGGTAACATAACATGGATTATGTAGGTTCATATTGGTTCATATGGAGCACCAATAAATGTCACGAGAAATGGACATGTTCATGAAACTGACTGCCGAAACATGCCACTCGCCTGACAAAGAAATACATAAAATCAATCCAGCAGCAAAGTTCAAGTCATCACAATCTGTGTTGCCAATAATCCTAGTATGACATATTTCACAAAGTAGCACCATATTCATGAAGTGTTCCAAAGTAGGAGTACTGATCTGTGACCAGGACCACCTCGCTTTCTGTCACCACGTTTATTATAATCCAATAGGGTATCACTGATCCTAAAACATCTCTCTGATTCCGAGACCCTGAACACAGAG
The DNA here is from genome assembly GCA_016801105.1 of Esox niger. Taxonomy (NCBI): domain Eukaryota; kingdom Metazoa; phylum Chordata; class Actinopteri; order Esociformes; family Esocidae; genus Esox; species Esox niger. The sequence goes on from JACXGJ010014485.1 coordinate 7,200, forward strand.
ATCGGGTTTTTTTCCTCACAGAAAATAAAACCGAGAGCTATTCCTCACCCCCGAGTCCAGGTCGAAGACGATTATCATAGCCATCTAGAAGTCTGTCGAGGATCCGAGTGAAGAGAGTTATGTTGTTCTTGAAGGCATCGGTTGTAGGATCAGCCATCACCGGTCTGGGAGGCAAACAACAGTGTCACAGTGTCATGGTCTAAATGCCATTACTCCACAGGGAGTTAATGAAACAAGACAACGAATAAAGGTACTTACAACACACATTTGTTTTTGTTGTGGCGAAATCTGAACCTGATCCAGAAAACCACATTCCATATCCCTTAGCCCAAAACATAATCCTAACCCTAAACTAAACGACCTAACCGTTATCCCTGAACGTAACCAAGCCCTAACGCCTAACCCTAAACGAAACACAAATGCCCAAACATAAAGTAACCCCAATTCTAACACTATGCCCAATTGTTTTAGTACACCTAAGACAGAAATCACATTATCCTTAATGGGGATTTGACCAAAAAAACTTGAGGATAGATCTTTCTGGTTTCACAAACTTTGTAGGGATTTCAGGTCCGCACATGTACACAGAGAGCTGGATCACACAGAGACAAACACATAGCCCTCTATCTCAATTACCATCTTCCCAGATGACCCAGTTCAAAGCTGAACATTTGTGTGCTATTTCATCTTGGAGCAGAAACACAATTGAATATGCAAATATGATCAGAGCTGAATATTCATGAAGCCAATATTCAGAATAAGCCTAAATGAATGAAATGTGCACTTGTTTAACATGGAGAAATTATTGGTTAATCAATTGGCTGACATTGGTTTCTTGGTTGATTGGGTAATATCTGTGAACAAGCTACTGTAAGTTCAAAAAGGCTCAACATGCAAAACACTTTGGAAAATTCTGTAACTATTAGACTTCCCAGTCAATCTGATAAATGCAATACCTTACTAAGATTTAGGTAGACTTCATCTACAATATGTATATGTATTTGTACTGTACTGGCTGCCAATTTAAGATGGCAATACAGCAGGACATCTCACTTTTCAAAAGTCACCCAATATTTACAACAATGCTTGGAACAATAGGAACGATTTTGATAATGTCATTCTTGAGCACTGAAATAAAGCAATTAGCATATAATGACACACGCTCTATGGTAAACACTTTGTACCCGAGTGTTGCTTTAATCAAGAGCTCTTCTTCACGGCATCTGATGTCAGCATTGCTTTTTCTGACTGAGAATCGTGGTTGTACTCTATCGCCACCCATAGGAACTGAATCCGAAAATCACCTCTCTAAAATTTCACAGCCCCCAACATCGACAAAGCAGAATGTTCACCCCAATGCTAAATACACACCAGTAGTCCTCGTTACCTAGGCTACTAAATTATATGCCCGAATGTTTTAATAATAAAAAATGAATATATACGTTTAGGACATTTTAATTAAAATAAAATCCCTAGATAAACATAGTGGTGGGCTGCATTCAGATTTCTTTCAATGTAAAAAAACATAATTCAGTGTTTTCTTTTCTTTTATTCAAGGTAACGACTTACCTCGTTTTCCAAAGGACCGTTAGCGAGAAGCAGATGAGCAGACAATGAAAAATGTTGTCGGTATGCCTCATAGCTGCATACACCTACACACCAAAGACAAGAATATAGAACCATAAAGGATCAAACTGATGATTTTGCGTTTCCTTTAAAAACGTAGGTAGATCTATTTGTACCTAAGGGAGTATATACCAATACACAGTTTGAAAGCATAGAATAAATGCCCAGATGAATACAGTATTCGGCTTCTGGAAAAAAAATTGTCGGAGAAAAAAACACCATACATTATTACACCATTTATTTCATTCATAACATGTTAAATAGGAAGACTGCAATTAGTATCCATTGACGAGCAACATAGTGTATACAGCCATTTACACTGGATCAGAAAATATTTGAAGTGTATGGTGAACGAGTTCAAAAGACCGGCTGGTACTCTCTATTCCTAGCTTATCTTGTACAGAAATGTTAGAGGGATATCCCCACTGACATGAACTCTCCAATCTAGACTCGGCTAGCCTACTTACAAGATTAGCCGAGGCAGAGCTAGGAACTCAAACATTTTAATCACAAAACGAGGAGAACTCACCTGGAACAGAGGGTGTAATGTAGCTTAATTTCAAACAATTCTCCACACAGAAATTGATCCAGATGTGAAAGTTGAATCCAATGGAACCACTACGGCGTGCTGCTGCCTGTCAAGAAGATGGAATGAGCGCGCGGCTCGAAACGGGAGCGAGCCTTGTAAATTAAAAGCACCAACAACTTACAGTTAGGGTTACCTAATGGTTTAGGCATTTATTTGTTAGTGAATTTGTAGTCTTTGAATTCATAGACGCTAATTAAGCATTTTGACATTCTGATTCCAATTTAGTTAAGATCGTGATAGGGAATAAGTGGCCTACGCTGTACAAGCTCCGCGACTCGCTCTCTCTCTCCCTGTCTCCCTGTCTCTCTCTTCCTCTGTCTAACACACGCACACACGCACACACGCACACACGCACACACGCACACACGCACACACGCACACACGCACACACGCACACACGCACACACGCACACACGCACACAAGCACGAACCCCTACATAGGAAAGAAATCGGCAATATAGTGTGCTAAAGATGCCCTGCAAGGTTATAAAGACATTTTACCATTAAAAATGTAAAATGTGCAATGACTGGGATTATAGCAATATTTTGTTATACATTTAAAATGAACATGTCTGTCTTGTTTATCCTAGTAATTACATAATATTTGCCAATATATGCTATATATTCTGCAAGACTAATAGTATTTAATTTTCTGCACAGCGTTATACACATGTTTCAGTTAATACATTCGTTTTTGCAGTTATGCAGTACAAAGTGGCTGCATATTTAACTTTATAAGGATCCTTTGTCCACATATCCTTTTAGATCACCTGTATTTGTTCTCTACTGAGACTCTGACGAGTGCTTCTTGATACGACGCCAAGACTTTTTGACTGGGATTGCTATGGGTTGCCTTGCCATTTCTTTGGGTTGCTCGAGACACCGCAAGCCACCGCTTAGCGCAGCCAAATCGTACTCACAGTATTCTACATAACAGAACCACGCATTATAGCGAATAAAACTTTACTGTAACAAAATAACCCCACTGAATGTTTCACTCACTTGGCCAAAATGCTTCAGTTTGTTAAAATCATCTGCTCCAAAAAAATCATTCACAAAACACTGCCTTGCTTAAGAAGATCTATGCAAATACTGTATCCCGTAATTTCCACTGATATTCAACGGAATACTTTGATTATTATGTATACTAGTCTTGCAGACATGAATTAAGCTTTGATTTAACTTTATCAAACTGTTGCTTGTTCCCTAGGAGTAGAGCATGGGTGTGCATGTAGAATGAACAAGTGCAAAGAATGTCATACTAATGACATCATCTCCAATCTAAAATCTCAAAAAATTCCTGAAATAAAATCTTAAAAATAAGCATGTGTTTACATTACGAGAGAGAGAATAAACGCTAGAAATATCTTAGATTGCAAAGTCTTTTGCACAGCAGCTGGCTTTAAACTGGCATGTTCCATATGTACCACGCGGGATAACAGTGGTCACTCACGGGAAAATCGAGAGATATGCTGTGTGCTGTGCAGATGTATAATACTGTGGTCCTACCTACTTAGTTGTCTTCACACATGTAAAACACAACAAAATGATCTAGTGTCTAGAGTCTGGAAAACAAGCCTTGCCTGTATTTTCCCAGGGCCATTCTCCAAAGCATCTTGAAGCTACTCCTATTTTTCTAACAATTAAATTTGACTTAAGATGTTGTTGTGGTCCAGATCCACAAAACACAGTAGAGCTGAATGTGATACTTCCCAAGGGCTTGTTTACTTTACTCTGAATTTTCTGAGATTTTAACAGGAAAATTAAGTGTCGCCAGAGTAAAAGGAATGGAATAAACACCACCTCTCAATCAATTAATCAATAAAGACGCAAAATCCTCACAATTCAATAGAAGCTATTTGGCAAAGATGGCCTTCAGGTAATTACATAGGGTCAACAGTGTAAGTACATGTAATGGCAACATATAATTACTTTGGATAATGGATGTTTACATACTGCTATTTGGTTGTCACAACCCTACTCAATCTGCGCCCACATACACACAATGGTCCACCTCTTGGTTCTCTGTCCTTCATTCTCTGCAACCCGTTAAGTCGTTCCTCCTTGTTTCTCCTTGACTTCCACCGTTGAGCCATGATGTTTTCAGTACAGATTTCAGATTGATGTCCTACAACCACGATTTCTGTAAATCCAGGAAAATGTGTTACATGTCACAGAATCCACAAATAAAGTAGTACATAGCTTGTTAAACGAAGCAAGCCTGTGAGTTATGTCTGTTCGTTTCAAGATGATGTTACAGTACACATACCTCTGCAGTGATATTACAGTGTCGGATTATGATAGGCAAGATTATGTTACAGTGCACGTACCTCTACTGTGATATTACAGTGTCGGACTATAGTAGGCTATTACAATTATTGATTTGCAACCTTTAATCTTTACCGCCAAGTCTTGTTTGCTGCACACCAGCATTGCTCTGTGGGCCTTGCATGTAGCTGCGTTGCATGTTGGCATTGGTGGGGGTTGTGTCAGACAGAGCAGCCTAACCCAGCTGCTCTCTCGATTCGGCTTGTGTGAAATGCACAGGAAGGCCAACGACACAAAAATAGGTTTTGAATGACCAACGTGTCATTTTGTGATGAAATGTCCTGTGATTAGCCCAACAAGGGATGGAAGGCCTCTATCCGTAGCACTTGAAAGACAGCTGTCGCAAGGCCAGACACTGAGGCAGAGGCCCTCACCACTACGTCTGCCTCCCGCAGCCAGCCAATCACTGACCTCGACCGTAAACGCACCTCAGCTCATGCAAGGATGCGAGGATGAAAGAGTGTTGACCTAGAGAGAGAATACAAGATGCTACAGCGTCAGCCAAGGCTTTGGAGTTGGAAGGCTGCTTCAGATGAAAAAGTCAGCAAACCAAAGGCTCACCTGAATAACTGGAGAATGACTCTCACCACACGACTTTCCTCTCCAGGTCTGCTTTGGGTCAGAGTATTTCTGTTTTTCCATAACATCACTCATGAACCACACCAACAGATGCTTCGCATGACTCCATAGAGCTAGAGTTTTATTTTTGTCCTAGAGTGCCACCATTCAGCCGATTATTCACTGTTCTGACTTAATGCTTTCGAGTTCAAGAAAAGCCTTGCTTTAGGGTTCCAAAGAACAATTAATCTGCAATTATAGGCTTATCAATGGACAGAATCAAAGAACAATGGGCTGTAGCAACCATTACATGGCCTTGTAATGCTGCTGCATAATGAATTTGGCCTAATTAGATGTACTAAAGATGATGTCATTTGAACAGCTTAGTATCTTGTTTGAACAATAAGGCAAAAAAACAATTAGTAGTAAACATTTATACATTTTTTTGGTTATAGTTTTTTATACTAAGTTGTTCAAACAAGATACTAAGCCATTCAAACAAGATAAACTTATTCTCTATGTCCCAGATTAGATTTGTTTTACTGCCTTGGGCTTCAGGGTATCCATACATTATTTTAGATAACCAGTCTCAGCGTTCACACTTCGTTGTCATCATGGGTCAAGAGGCTTTTTCACTGATCTCATTACACGAGATACATGGAAGTCTGTGACAAGTCGTCAATGGTACTTTTATTCTCATGACTGTGACCTTTAAGGGTCCTGGTCCCACAGTCAATTAAATCCTGGAATGAACCGGGGTACACCCCGGATGACAGGGAGACCAGGCTAGAAAACAGAATGCAGTCCAGTGAAAATCCTGAGTGTTCACATGATTGCCTTTTACCAAGAGTTGTGGTCAAAATTCTGTGAACTTGGAAAATAGTGCTTGAAATGTTTCTGTTTACTTTTCTTTACTCAGGGCAACACATTGAGAAGACTGTTTTACAAGTGCACCCAGTAACAAAATGATCATTATCCAGGGGACGATAACAAGGGTATTTTTTAGATAATGGTTGTATCGTGTTGCTTGACATTGAGCTTACTGATCTCACGGGTTAATCCTGCCAGAGATGACTGAGTGTCAAGATGATTAATGTGGTAGAAGGACTCTGGATGGATATTGAAGGTGGCAGCGTCGGGGAACAATGGTGAAAATGTACCCTCCTGAAGGAGGTTAATCTAGACGTGAGTGCATCTCGCGTCAGTGATGATGAGGATGATGATGATGATGACAGCGTCCTCTGCTGGTGAGACATAATACTGTAATTCATAATACATTGTGTCCCGTATAAAAAACATCTTTACATAGAAATAGACTAATCTATTTTTACCATCTTGAACACATAAAAGTATTTTCATGAATGTTTCATCCACATAATTTCTTATAGGTTAGGTATACACGCAGGAGCTATTTAAGGAACTAGGAGAAGTTATATAACAGGGTGCTATTTAAGGATCTAGATGGGGCTATGTAAGGAGGAGTTACTTAGGGAGCTAAATGTTACTATATATAGGGGATATTTAATGACCTGAATAAAGATACATTTGAGGGAGTTAGTCAAGGAGCTAAATGTAGCTATATAAAGATTAGTTATTTAAGGAGCTAAATGTAGCTATATAAAGAAGGGTTATTTAAGGAGCTAAATGTAGCTATATAAAGACGAGTTATTTAAGGAGCTAAATGTAGCTATATAAAGACGAGTTATTTAAGGAGCTAAATGTAGCTATATAAGAGAGAGTTACCTTGCATACATATGGAAAGGGAGAATACTTTACAATCAACGCCATGAGATGAAAAGCCAGTTGAGTGTATGTAGCATTGGTGAAGACCCCCATTGCATTATGGGAATAGACAAGCAGTGGGAAAAGTGTGTGTGTGTGTGTGTGTGTGTGTGTGTGTGTGTGTGTGTCTGTGTGAGTGTGAGTGAACAAGTATGAAAAACAATGAGTGATTGAGAGGTGAGGCAGGGCTAATGAGTTCAATGAAGTCTGACTAAGTGCTCAGTTTGATACAACATTGGCTTATTCATTTCTTTCCAGGTATTTATCATAATTTTACAAGATGTTCTCCAATTCATATGTTTGTTCCTCAACATTCTGTACACATTGTGAGAGTGTACGTTAGATATTAAATACCAGAAACAAGAAGCAACGCACTCTTTGCCATTTACCAATGGTGTACTATCATCACTATACAGTCATTTGGAAATGTACAAGCGTCTCTATGGTCAGGTTAAAGGTGTACAAGCGTCTCTATGGTCAAGTTAAAGGTGTACAAGCGTCTCTATGGTCAGGTTAAAGGTGTACAAGCGTCTCTATGGTCAGGTTAAAGGTGTACAAGCGTCTCTATGGTCAGGTTAAAGGTGTACAAGCGTCTCTATGGTCAGGTTAAAGGTGTACAAGCGCCTCTATGGTCAAGTTAAAGGTGTACATGCGTCTCTATGGTCAGGTTAAAGGTGTACAAGCGTCTCTATGGT
>JACXGJ010014486.1:0-14771 GCA_016801105.1 Esox niger
TGCTCCCCTCAGTGGTGAGTCATTGTTCCCATGTCGGTCCATGTAAGTAGTGCGCATGTTTATCTATGTTCAGTTCTCAGTTTTTGCAGTTTGCCTCGGTGTTCTGTTGTTTTTGTGTTTATATATTAAAGAGTCCACCGACCTGCAACCCTCTGCCTACGCCTGGTCCGTTTCACTCCACTACAAAAGTGCTCTGACAATTGTGGTTGTACTGTATATAACTTAAACATCTCCATGAAGATGTCAAATTGACGTTCACAAGTTAGTGTGAAAAAGATGAACACAGGTTAATGTAAAAAAATATGGAAGGCTTAAAACCAACTAAAACCCATGATCATTGGAGTAAATACTGCTTGTTGGATTGACTACTGCTTAGTTATCGACAAATGCACAATGTACAAATGACTGACCTTCTGACACAATAAAAACAGAGGATATTTATTGTTGTCAAATTGTCAAAATGTATTTGACTACAGGTGAAGTCAATATCAAGAGCATTGTTTTTAATCAAACTAGGTTTATGACATTTTGTAATAAGAGTCTTTCCTGTTTCCTCTCATTGTTCATTTGAAAGTGTGTCAGCAACTTTGTGAATAAGTAGACTGTTGGGGGAGCAGAATACTAGGAAGTCACTGCAATTCCTATCTCCTGGGAGGGAGTGGAAGTTTAAAAATAAACAACTAAAACATTCATAGAGAACACTGCATTAATACATGTCCTACTGTGCCTGTGACCATTGTATGAAATGTAAGAGAAGTTCAAGTTTATACATGATGTTCACAGGACACACATGATGTACACATTCCAATAAAATGCTCACTTGCAGGTTCCTGCAACATAATGTGACAAAAAGAAATACAAATAATGTGTTGTTTTTGTCCCAAACAGGTAAATTTTTTATAATTTGTCCCAAACAGGTAAAATAAATAGCAAACAACATTTTCCAAAAGAAAAACACTTTAATCCAATGTAAATTAAATGAAATTGCTCATGCCCCAATTTCTATGTAAGTGAGTTAAAGATACTAAGTACCTAAGTGACATCCAAATTCCATTTTCCATGACAGGGCTTAGGGAAACTCCGTATACCCATGAGAACTATGAAAACCACAGCCCATCTTTGGCAGAATTGCTCAAGGCTCTCTTTGCTCCCTTCGACAGACTATATATATATATATATATATATATATATATATATATATATATATATAGCTATATAAAAGTTATTATAAATGGGTCAGTTTGGGTCCTAGAGGCTTATTGACAGGTTTGTGGTGTATGGCTATGGCATTCAGATACTCAACATTGTATTCTTGAAAACATCTCTCAAACTTGACATGTTGGCCATATAGCCCGCCCTCTCATACCTTATTGCTTAAATGTACCACAGGTATGATGCACAAAATTACTTTTTACTGTTGTTATTAAAGTGGCAGCTAGTAGGGTGTTACAATTTTCAAATAATTGTAAATCCAGCATGATGCGCTATGAATCTACCTATTTTGCATATCGACCTAACCAAGTAAATGTATAACCAGTCACTTGTTTTAGAGCACTATATGTGCCAAAGAGCCACCATTCCTACATTTGTGTGGCACATTTTTGCTTCATTTCACATTGCTTTCTTCACCAGGAAGTATTCACCGGCACATATTTGCTAGAGGAAAGCGAATGTATTAAAATCCCCACATTACCTGAAACAATGTGACAGCCAACACAGGCATACAGTCTTTAAGTATTTTGTTTGAATCTACAAATCAAATATAAATGATCGTTCAATGCCTCTTATATGCATAACCACTCAAGAATATAGATAACACTTTGTTTTCCAGACAGTGAAGCTAATCTTTACCACTGATGCCCCGCATTTCTATACTAAGTTCCTGGTTTTGGGTTATACAGGTCAGGTAGAAATATGCTGATATTCTCACCGATACCACGTCATTGAAACATTAAGTGAAACTGGTTGTATCGGCTCTGGACGTCTAAGTATAGAATATGGAAAATCAGATTGGTAGAGTGGGTAGACCGAGATGTCATCAATGACACAGGTAGAGTGCAAGCTCTGCTCTGCTATATTGTCAAGAGGAGGAAAACAAAAACACCAACAAAAGCAATCTGATAAAAATTAAACACAGAGTTCAAGGAGTATAATAATGCTAGCAGCGCAGAACCACATAAACAGGTAACTTCAACACGAGAAGCGAAATAAAATGTTGAGACAGCCCGTGGGCAGAAAAAATGAAAGAGCATGAAAAGATTCAATGAAACCCGCACGAGCATCAAAACAGAGCAACAACATTCAGAATATGAAACTGGCTAATGAGGTCAGAGAAAACTAACTGTCTGTTTCTGTGCATGCGCACGTTTGTGTTGAACTGTCAATAAGTAGCTATCACATTGATATAAAGGTATCTTTTGTCTGAGCGCCAACCCTTGGTAAGAAGCTAGCTAACTGTCACAACTCAATGGATTAGTGTCATGCTGGCAACTAGAGATATTCAGCAGCAGCAATAAGACCACTGGTTTTCGTATGTTGCCTTCAAAATTAAAGTCTGCGGTGAATCATTATATACTGTAAAGACCTTGGAATGGCCACTACTCGCCATTCTAGATGGGAAATCCCTATTTGGAGCAGTGGGTAGTGCGCCCGCCTGGGGAGACGAAGGTCACGGGCTCGCGAAACTGACCGCCAAACGCTACAATACATTTGCCTGCAACAATAGGCCTTAACCTTTTTTAAATAAAAGGCTGCGATGGGTTGTGTGTATTGTTTATATTTTAAAAGGAAAACATTTAATATAAAATTCAACAAATTACTATTTAAATTACTTAAAGTAAATAATACTATAAGATAGAACATGTTTATAGGGAACAAAACTGTTTTTTTTACTGGAAAAATCCTACCGAGTGAGGCTGTGAGTACTTGGTATCGATACTTAAATATTAGTACTCATATTTGTACTCTGTCTGAAAAAAATTGGTATCGGCACATCCCTAGTCTTTAGTAAAGTTGTTGACCAGCAAAAGCATGAGAAGATGTAAAGATCTGATATTACAATGATGAGAGCAGCATTGCAGCTTCAAGTGACGGGAGAAATATTGTTATGATCCAGGTCCAACAGCAGCTAGCAGCAAAGTTGTGTAACTGCAGGAAAGTTTTGTTGTAGCCTAATAATAAGCTTATGTTCCCCATGGTACACAAAAATTACATATATTTTGGGTGAATTTAATTAAATACGAATATTATCTGCCTCTATCTTTTAGTTGGGAAATCAGGAAGCAAGAGTAAGATTTCAACGGTGGAGGGTTGGAGTTCGCACCAATGGGAGAGAAAGCTAAGCGCCGCCCCTGAGGTGACGTATGCTTCTTATGTTCCCCTGATCCTTCTGGATTTACCATCACATTTATTCAATGCAGTGGCACTGACCGAGACGTGAAATAACTACCTAAACCCAGACCGATGCTGCTGATGGCACTGGGAACTGACAAGACTAGAAACACTAATGATTGTAGGACAGAAAGATGCAGGATTAATTCCCCAGTTTAGTCATCCCTTTAAATCTGCATGAAAAATTCAATAAATGAATGCTGTTCAAAAATGCAGTATGATTTGTTTTATAGCAGGGCTGTAAGATTTATCACAATTGCCCAGACAATCTCTTGATAGCTCACTGAATTTGAAAGATTACCGACTTTCCCCATGTTTTATGCTAAAGTATGTTGATAATTCAATTCACAATATATGCAGCACCATGAAAGATTTCTGTACCAATGCATCGCACAATTCACGAGCAACGCATACAGCCTACTGATGACCGACTTTGTGTGCTTCCACATCATAGTTTTCTGAACTACAATCCAATGTGTCACTCCAAACCATTAGAAAACACATCCCAATTTGAAATGTTGTTTTTCTGAACTACAATCAAAAGTGACACTCTCAACAATTAAAAAACACACGACTTGAGACTAACCTTTTTTAATATGCCAAATAGTAATGTTTTAGCAATACAGTATTATTTTGGATAATTGATAGCAACTCCTAAAGTCTTAATGCTGTCTACATAATTATTTCACAGTTAGCTCGGATCAAAAGGTTGGAAAGACAGGCCAATGCCTTTTCAGCCCCACATCCAACTTAAAATCTGCTTAGAGGAAGTTAGCATTTTGAAACTATTTAACCATAAAAATAATTGTTTTAAATTTCTTATTTTACAAGATCTGTTTACTTTCATTTGAAGTAGACTAACTGCCATATAAATTGGAGAATTATGTTTTTATGTTGTTTTGGTATATGCTTAACCATTCAGTAAAAAGAGGTGCTAGTTACAATTCCAATTACATGTTGGATCTTTTAAACGTAGCTTATTGCTATGAAAGAACAGATAGAAAATAACGTCCGACCATTGTTTACATGGACAACCATGCACATCGCCCACCGCTCATTCATAACTTCCGTATTCCACACCCTGCTCAGATCACGATGAGTCACGTACAATCAGATGTCAGGACCATAGACTAATGGAGGTGTTGTGAGTCACATTTTGTGTTAACAGGAAAATATTACATCTCCCCTCATTTCCTCCTCATCTCTTACTGGGGTTACGACTCACTGATTGAGTCTTTAATGGGATGTGTTAGGAAGGAAAACTATCCTGCTCCATTACATATTCCCCTCCCTTTCAGACAGTGGCAACACGCTCCCTTTGTACTGTCGGATTCACACCTTGTCTATCAGTCAGGCTTTGACACAACGATGGAGGTCATTCAATTATTTCAAGCTGATATGGGGAAGTCTTGAGACTGATAGGCCAGCTCTTCTAGGCATGATGGGAAGCATTTAAAGAGCTTATGCTTATCTGCTGAAGTTAACAGGAGATTTATATATTAAATAGCTTCTTTCACCTTAACATTGCAGTGAAAATGTGCATAAGAAAAAAATAAGATATTTACTTAATATATGGTTGAAATAACACTGAAGTAGTAAAAACAATAATATGGTCGATGCCCATATTGCGAAAGAACTTTTTGCAAAATTCCTGGAATTTCAGGCTGTTTGGGTGGGCTTGCATTTTTGTTGATGGTGTTACGTGACTAAAATTACAATAATAGACCAATGACTGTACAGATGAATAAGCGGGTCAGCTCAACAGTGTCAATTGTTGAACTTTTGTCCTTTGAAAAACAGAGAGCTACATATTAAAGTGCTATAATTCCTAAACCCTTCCTCCAATTTGAATGTGAATATTACAGTTAAAGCTGAGACAATGATTTTTACATAAATGTCACTCAAGAGCATGAACATTCTGAAACAGAAAGACAGACATTTTTCCAATCTGTTCTATACAACTGTATTGATAATATACTCTAATCAGCCATAACAATATGTCCACTGACAGGTGAAGTAAATTACATGTCACCTGTCAGTGAGTAGGTTATAAAAGGCAGCAAGTGAACATTCTGTCCTCAAAGTTGATGTGTTAGAAGCACGAGAAATGGCAAGCGTAAGTATCTGACTCACTTTGACAAGGGCCAAATTGTGATGGCTAGACGACAGGTTCAGAGCATCACCAAAACTGTGGTCAGTGTCTATCAAAAGTGTGCCAAGGAAGGAAAAGCGTTGAACCAGCAACAGGGACATATTTTCATGTTTGGACCACTTTGCACTCCCACATTTATGGCGGCCATCCTACCAATTGGATCCCTCCCTCATGTTCTTATTTTTTAAAGGTTGAACTGTAAATGGGATGATGCATTTGCTTCCTCTGTACATACTGGAATTTAATTTCCAACACAAGGTCATTTTTTTCTTTGGAATGGAACCTAATGAAGTTGGTTCCATTCCAAATGAAGTATTTTAGGGACCACAACAACACTGGGCAAACTCGCAGTGTGGAAATTTGTCAAGATGTTGTGATCTTGAATGACTGCTGTCTGGATCTTTTGCAATTTTATGGAATTGTTGGAAACAAAATCCTTTATGGCAGCCTTCTGTGCCACACTGAATACTTTACCACATTCTGGTGGTAGAGGTATTCTTTGAATTCTATGAATACGGGTTTGCACATACATGTGGTTACATGAAAAACCATTTTACTTATATTGGATAACATATTGGGTAACACCTTCCAATAGGTGTACATGCCCTACCATTAACAAACACAGTCGTTAACATGAACAAATGATGAACAATAATTTACAAATGCACAACTAACAGAGTGTAGTGTCACGGTTCATGTTGTAACAGAACATGAACTCTTGTAGTTATTTAGTGATTATTAATGCATGATAAGTCATCACTTTACTTAAGGGAACACAAAATAATTAATTACGGGTTATGTATCAGTTATTAAGGGTTTATAGCTACGAATGTGTCATTAGTAGGTGATTGTTAGCGTAGGTTAATTCATCACTTAACTTAAAGTGACACAAAATAATTACCCAATAGTGAGGTGTCCTTTATAAATGCTATAATCCAGCTCAATGGTTACTCAGTGGGCCAAAAGAGTATGAATGGATGGTTTGGTGTTAGAATACTAGTGTTAGCATATAAGCCTCCCTTCAAGAATGACAGGATTAACTAAGTGTAGGCTATAAAGATGATTTGTAAAACAACCACTCTGGAAACACGGACATCACGGACAGCATAAACAGGCAAGTCTCATGCAAAAAAATGTCAAGCCCTTTTTACATCAGACATTTCACAAAGTTCTTAAACAACAGTAATGTTGTACTTATGTGTAAAATACCTTTATGTTCTGCTAGTGTAGTAAAATATGGTAAAAGGGTTAGACGATTGCAAATTACCTTAATGTTAACACAAATATCACATGGCTGAGAAAACTGATTGCTTACCGAAACTAACAAATACTTACTGGATCTAGACTGGATCTAGACTGGATCTAGACTGGATCTAGGATACAACTAACTGGAGCCAGCTAACTGGAACTAGTTAATTGCTAACACATACAGTGCAACAATTGTCCCTAAACAATACAATACAATAACAAAATGTAATTATATTAATCCTACGGATATGGTCAGGGGTGTTATTTTCCTGACAATATCTTACAGGAGTACTGTAAGTGTAACAAATTTGATTTATTACAAAGGAAGTCACCACCATCATGGCATTTTACATTCAACATGGGTTTTCTGTTTAGTTCAGTTTTAAAATTACAATGCTTTTCCTACTCTCTACATATACTTCAACAGGCAAATCTCAAAATGTCCAGTGAGCTTTTGTACATTACTGACCTGGAAAACAGGATAAATTATGAGAAATGTTCTTTCAAGAGTTACGAGAACGCACAGGTGTTTGTTTGGATCAAATTCAGTCCCTAAGCAACCTGACCATGTATCTCTGCCACTTACTGGCCAACCTTAGTAAGTGCCCTTTAATATATGTAATGTATCCTCATTTCAAACAATAACGCTACATGTGACCGTACATTTTGTGCATGTCACACCTATTTGAAGACGCAAGTAGCCAGACTACAGTGTAATAATGCTTGCCACACTGAAACATTATCAACAAATTGAATTATCTGATGAAAACTATATATTAATTAGCCTATTTATGCAAACAACTACCTACAAAAATGCATGTCCTGTGTCAACATGAACAAATGACACAACACACTGTAAGTTAATGCATTTGTAATTCATTAATAAATTAAGGGTTATCATTATTAACAGTTTGTTCATGTTAACTATTGTATTTGGTAATGTTTGTTCATGTACCCTTATCGGTAAGTGCTACCTAATATGGTACTGTAAACATTACAGCATGTAATAATGAAACACAGTGTGGCTTAACATAGTGGCTTAGCCATTTCCATTCTGGAATATTGTTAGTATTGAATATTGATTTATCACCCGCTGCCCAGACATGGAAAGGTCATAATTGACACAATGGTCAATCTGGAATTTTTGCTCATTGTATTCCTCTTTTGATGTACTACACCACCATGCCTTTTCCTCTATGACCTCCTCTACAGGCTTCTCTACTACTCCTTTTATCTAATGCATGAATTGATATTTGATTTTGTTTTAACATTATTTTCTTGATATAATTTTTTTGTGTTTTGCAGAGAGGTGTTTACTGTCTAGCAAGAATTTGCTTAGCATTAACATTGTGAATGAAAGTGTGGGGGAATTTTCTATAAAATGCATATATAAACTTTTACTTATGAAAATATGAATGTGCAATGTATAATCACATAGTTTTATTATAAACATATTAATGTGGAATCCACACTCATAGTAAATTACTTCTGGGATAGGATGAATTACACATACAGATAATGTCCATGTTCATCATAATATATGTGCCTTATGCTGAGAGATAGTCATGAGCAAGCAATTACCATGGGCCCAGAGTTTCTAAAGTTTATTGCTTTTGTGTCCACTAGTGGGGTGTCCTGAGTGTGGCCCATGAGCTGGGCATAAAGCATACTCTGTGATAAGAGATGACCTGAGTGTGGCCCATGAGCTTAACGTAACGCTTACTTTGTGGACAATGATGGACATGACCCGAGTTTGAATCATGAGGAGGTTGTGAATTACTGTTGCAAATTACGAGCATTCAGGGAGGCAGAAGATAAGAAGCGCACCACACTCAGGGGGGTTGCCAACCAGACAAAGTCAGATGGCGTAATGTGTGAAAGTTCTGTATAAAAGCCATGGTCCGGACTCAGAACATTGGGGGTGTATCTGCAGAAGGACCTGGCTTTTATGTCTGTCATTATTGTATGATTTTCATTAAAGTCTATTGGATTCACCAAGTCCTGAGTTGAAGTGCATTTGTTTTTAGTAAAGAGTGGTTGATTTTCCATGGCAAAAGCAATAAAAAATTACTAAATGTTTTGCAAACAAAGAACACTGCTGTGCTCATTTGGAAAAAATGGAGATCACCTTGACCCGTTTCATTGAAACTATCTTAGCAATCGAAAAAAACTAATACTGTACATTAAAAGACTGGAAGAATCAAGTTTGATGTTTTCAGTAGTTTGAATATGGTAAACATACCTAAAAATCCCATGTACCATTTATGCCCACTACCTTTGAATTAAAATCCAAAAGAGAATGTTTTTTGGGGGATATTTTATGTCTTGTTACATTCATGTGAGTCTTTATTTTATGTCACTCAGATGTGCCATTGCTAAGTTGAGGAAGTTAAAGTGATACTACTTCCTGACGGTCAATATAGAATTTGCAGAAAACCTGGCGTATAGAAGTGTAATAACAATTTCCATTCCATTCAGATGTATATTATCATTTTATTTTAATGGTTTATATAATTTGTCACCTACTAAAAATATGTTTTTCTGAACTAGAGCTTACACCACATATAGTTGTGGCATACTGTCACTTAGCGTACTGCAACCACATGCATTTTCCAATACATTTGATATTATTTTACCATACTTTGAAATTCAAATTGTTATACACTGATCATTTATTTGTGTCCATCAAATGGGCTTGATGGACACACATCAACTCTCTTGAGGAAAACTCATAATTTCTGTATTAATCAAAGTAACATTTATATAATTGTGTAGTTTCCAGTGGAATGTATATGTATTGCCAATACATTTGTGTTTTGACAAGAATTGAGGCACACAATTTCTCCAAAAACGAATTCCGCCTTGAGCTACTCTACCACCACATTCAGAACACAGCTGCACTCATTATGTTAAAATGGAGATGAACTTAAACCCATTTTCATTCAAAGCATCTTAGAAATTGTGAAAAACTGTCATTTAATCTGTGCAGATAATCAGTCTATCTTGTCATTAATGGTAAATCAATGCATGTTTGACTTTTGCTATAATAAAAAGGAATTCCAAACATGTCGAGCTCTATTTCATTGAAGTGGAAAATATTTCTGCATTTTCATTGTTGTACTATGTACATAAGCTAAAAAGTGAATAGTTCATCAGTTTATATTTATCAGAATGGTAACTACCACACCTTTCTGGAACCATGCAACATTACTAATGACTATTCATGGCCATCTCCTGAAAAACCATTGACTAGGGGTAGATTTACTTCAGCATTTTGGTTCAAACATTGGGTTTTTGTCACAGATTTGCAAGATTCCGCCACATTTGTTGATATTAACCATAGGTCTTTGTAATAAATAGAGGCTTGGATTTTTGTTATGAGCCAAGGGTGATCCCGAAGGGCCCCGGCCCTGTGTCTTTCTACAAAAAAGATGGTAGACTTTCAATGGTTTAAGATACAACAAATTGAAAGTTATTTATGACACTGAGACTCACTTGAACATGATGCTCTTTGATGCTCGCAAGCCACACAACAGTTGAATTTCCTCTGAAAGGAGATCATAGAAAATCCCAGGACATTACGTTCTTAATACCGTATAAAGCACATAGTCCTCCACACAGTTGTCAATCACTAGATATACATTTTCTGCTGTGCAAAACGTTCTGTACTTACATGAAGTGTGAGTTTGTTTATTACAATTTGTTGATAACACTGATGAATGCAACTTTTTATTTCAAATTGTATTGTGTTCTGCTTGCTGTTTTTAAAAGAAAACTGTGAAATCTGGGGAAAAATATGAGGGCAGAGCATGAAGATAAATATATTTGTTAAAACAAACATTTTGTTGTTTTGGTCCTCACAACTCTTAGACAAAAAGGATCCATCAAACACTGCTGGTGTGTCATCTTGGTGGCGTCTGACTTTCTCAGGTGAAACTGTCAGGGAAAGCAAAAATAAATTCTTTAGGATCTGGCTTGAGCAGGCAGAGAGAAGAATCAACACTAAAAGGGACAATTTCAAACTGTTTAAACATTGGATTTTTCATATTCAAGAATGAGTTAACCTGCCTACATTTTTATCACAGATATCATTGCCAGATATTCATGTATTAATCAATTTATCAGATTTTTTTTTTTTGGCACAGGAAGCAATGCAGGCAAGGGGCAGATATCCAAAGTCTTAAGATATTTGACCTGGCCAAGTGCTCTCACAAACATTCCCTTGCCTGTACCATTCATGCTCCATGCCTCCAGACACCATCACCCCTAGCATGCGGTTCACAACATAAAAATATGGAGGTTTAATCATACCCCTCTAAAATCACCATACATCAGTTAACCAACCCTGTTCCAAGCAGATTAGGGCAATAAGTCACACCCGAGGCCTTTTTTCAATGGTCAATTGAATGTTATTAACAAAACATAAAGGCTGTCATAATTTAATTAACAAGAGTAATCAGATTGTAATCCATTAGACAGACTTGGATATTTACAGATTACATGGTTCCATTGCATAACCCAATTATTAAAAACAAGGCAAGCCTAGTTCAGCTGGCTCTCAATAGAAAGTGTTGCCTTCTTGAGAGTCAATGCCGGGTCGCCCACATGGAAGGCTATGTCATTAACCACTACACCACAGAGCTGTAGATTTGAAGGGTGTCAGTATAGCCTCTTGTGTCTACCCGGAACAAATCCTCTTTTGCCACTGGCCGTTTCAACAGCTAATTGGCCATTTGTGAATGATATTGATACAGTTAAAATGACAGTTTCTAACTAAGTTTATCTCCACTACAAATATTGTCTATGAACCGTATGGTGTTTGCCATTTTAACAGCGTATTAGCCAATAATAGGCTTTACCAGTATCTACTTACTTACTGGAATATTCAAGAATTGAACAATTGCTAGCGGGTCTGTCAATGCAATTTCATTTAATTGCGTAAGTATGCATTTTGTCTTTCATGGCATAACAGCTTACTTTTTTATTTAATTCGTGATTGACAGTGATACAATAACTATCAATAAAGGTGACGATAATTAACTTTTTTATCAAGTGAAAAGACAAGAGAATCGTGAAATAGTCACACAAATAAAATGTATAAATGTTGTTGCTCTCAATAGATTCAAACTTAGGTCTTCCACATGAGAGGCCCTTTCTTTAACCACTACGCCACGGCATTAGACGTTTCAGTAGTTGCTAGACACCATTGAGCATTTTGTTAAACTGACTAACGTCTCTATTAAGTATTCCTCCTTCATAGCATCTATGAACAATTAGGCTTTTGCCACTGGCCATTATAACATCTTTTAGCCAGTAATAGGCTTACTAGTAGCCGCTAACTTCCTAGGAATAATCATAAGAATTGAAAAAAATTGCTAACTAGACTGAAGATGAACATTTCCATGCCAGAAACAGTCTCAATATAACCGTATACAGTTTTAGTTAAGGCTTACTATAACGTAACTACTGTATGTTGTAGCCAGCAAATGTGTTTGTCTATCCTGACTCAAAACACATGCACGGAAGCATACTTCGAAAATCCACCAGAAACAGTCGCAATATAACTATTAACTGTTTTATTTCAGGCTTACTATAATGTAGTTACTGAAGGTTTTAACGAGCTATGTTTTCAACGATACGGAATAATTGATAATACGTACTTCGCTTTACCTGTGAGCAGATACAAACTCAGGACATATAGTTTGCATGTGTCCGTTTCTCTCACCACTACGCTATTTACCAAGGGGTACTCAATCAGTCAAGTCACTCACTCACGCAAATTTGTCACACAAAATATTAGACATGTGAATCTGTCTATTTAAGCCCTTGAACTAGTGCCCTACTTAGAAACAATATGACATGTTATAGAAATGCTTTGTTTTGTGAAATGCTTTAACATCTGAAATGTTAATGAAGGGAGAGGTGCCCCAGAATGGGACATAGTAATGTAGTGTAGTGGGCTGCTTGTAATATTGCATGAGACATAAAATGCCAGGTTTGTGGTTTTATTCTGGGGGTGGGAGGCAATATTAAAGTTTATGCACTCATTCCTGTTGCTCTTGGTAAGAGTGCCAGCTAAATTATGTAATTGCCTTCCATTGTTATAATGCTCTACATTGTATTTTGCTAGTTGTTTCACTGCTTTTGTAGATGTTATGACAACATTGTATGACCTAATTTAGATTTAATTTAATACCTTTTACACATTTTGTGTGTATGTTACAGAATGTCATGGCTGTTCCACATCTGTACGTGTAAACGATTTGTCAGTAGGATAAACGAGGGCTAGAATTATGTTTCTGAGAAAAATGTAGATCCCAATGGTCCTGGCCTGGGTTTTTTTGTTTTTTTTTTCTACAGAAACGACAGTAGACTTAGAATTGTTTGAGCTACAATCAAATGAAATACATTCATGAAACGGTAAGACTTATGTGAACATGATGCTCTTTGAAGCTCACAAGCCACAAAACAATAGGAGGTAAGGAGTTCTACTAGAAGATCATAGGAAATCCCAGGACATTATATTCACTGTAATACTCTATCAGGCACACCAAGTTTATGTCAAACTATAAATTCCATACAGTTGTCACTGAGTAAGTGCACATTTTCAGCAGTGCATATTTTGTTGTTTTGGCAATTACAGGAAATGATATTGTATGAAATTTAATATTTGTATAATCATTGGTAGCCTAAATAACATTGATGAATCTAACATTTTATGTAAAGTTGTATTGCATTCTTCTTATAGTTCTTGCTGTCAATTAAATAAAGTAATATCCACTGCCTAGTCTCTCATGGAAAGTCCGTGCTTGACCACATGTTCAATAATTCTGGCAGAAATGTCATCTAAGTTCTAGGTGTGCCACTTCAAGCTACTCCACCACCATACATCCTAACACTTAGCTTTGCATGGTCCATTTTTGCAAAAGGAATGCATGAAAAATAACTGATAGCTGATTACTGATAACTGATAGGCATTTTGTATACTGTATTTGTTGAACATCAGCTGTGACCCTTTGCATCAGCTTTGAACAGACGTTTACATTTCGCATGACATGTTTTACTAAACTGAGTTTTACGTATGTTGTTAGAGGTGTGTTTACTCTATTGCAAAAATATGCTTAGTATACACTAGGCGCTAATTCATGAAACCTTCTCGGAAAAGATCTCACATTCATGGGAGGAGAGAGATGTCCCATCATCTCCAAGTGTAAATTACAAAACTGTCACATACCTTCTAAATGAGTGCAGATTGACAATTCGTATTAAGCCATGGATGCGAGATCGTGCTGCACCTGTCCTTATTTACATATGACACATGTGGCGATCATCAACCTATAAATTGATTCAGCTCATAGCTGAGATCCTTTAGAACAGCAAGTTCTGCCATTATTAGGGTAACTGCTCGACTTACAATCACTGGTTTATTTATACTTTCTACTCAATTTATGACCTGTTTGCTAAACAAGATACCAGCCACTAAAATTATGACTTTTTATGGGTTTCCTGACCGTCTAGTTTAGCTAACTCCAAATAAGGCAAGGACAGGGAATCTTATTTACTGCCCAATGGCAATTTAGAAGAACACAAGAAAAGTGTGTATTAGGGAGCTGCACTAAACAATAAACCTACACTTAAAACACTATAGTTAGTCTTAACATTAAGTTACGCAGAAAGTCTTTGGCTAAGGCACACTCAAGAGAGAATGAGGTCTCAAATCACCTGCTATATATCCCTTTCCCAGAAACCCTGTGCATCCCCCTGCTTCTTTTCTAATACTGTGACAACTGGATAAACATAGAACTCAATAGGGCTCATTCAGTCACTATGCCTCCTGTCCATCCCATGCAGTTCACTACAATATTTTAGAATGGACAGTAATTTCAACAGTAACCTATCAGCCCCCCTCTACACATAAACAAATACAAACATACACACACACACACACACACACACACACACACACACACACACACACACA
>JACXGJ010014487.1:0-14889 GCA_016801105.1 Esox niger
AACATTCTTTGTGTTCTTCATGTGTTTTGTTTGAGCTGTATGAAGGCATCTGCTGAAGAATTGTCTTACTCTGAAACCAGCTGACTGGTGGGGAGGAGAAAAAGCATCAACCTGCCACTGGGACTTTAGAAAAACAGTTTCACATGTTCAGCCTCTAACTCTCTCTTCTGTGACTGCATCAATAAGGTACTTATTACCTGAAGCACAGGTAAGTGGGTACAATGTGTGAATACAAATTCAAACTGTCATACTCTTTTGTGTTTTTATCATGCTGGATGTAATATTTTGGCCAATCAGTCAAAGATGGTTGTTTGTTGTAAGCCCTCACAATGACTATCCCAGATGATGACGAAGCTTTTCACTGGATTTCAAACTGTCAGCCAATGAAGGGATCTTTAAGTACAGATGCAGACAGCTTTTTGAATCGTCCATAATGTCTTTAAACCTGGGCACCGCACAATGCATTTACACAGTACTGTATGTTGGACCAATCTCTGAATATGTTAGTGTAATTATAATTCTGAGAATTATTCCAATAATTAACACTTACAGTATTTTCTTTAACTCTACCTTATTTATCTCTATTGCAAAAATATGACATGTGTACATTTATATTATAGGGGAATTGTAAGGGTGAATTTCAGGTAATTGAATTGCAATTTTAGGTAATTAGGATTTTCGCATGAAATAAAAAAACGCTGCCACTCGAGCGGCGATTATTTGTTTCTTCTAAAGAACCATTGAGTGGAATAATCAGATGGAAATCAGCCTCAAAAGGCGACGTTTAAAACAGTTTTGTGACATAACGTGGGATCTATGTCCTTTACCTGGTAACCCTCAATTACTCAAATATTTTGTTGGTTGTCTGTGTTTCACTAAAATGTGTTGTATTCCAGATTTACTTGAATATGTCAACCTGTTTTCCTTAACAGAGTCTAAGTACGCAACGGCATCTCTTAGTGGGACAGAAGATCATGGCATCCAGGTAACTGATCATCCTTGTCTTATTATACAACTAATTTGCACCAAAATGTGTATTATACTGATATTTTAAAGCAGTTGCTCCCCAGAAACTTGTTTTTGTAACAATATGGAATTGAAGTCGTTTCTATTTCATGGGCTAAGATTTGCTTTTCGCCAATTCTAATTTAGACCTGTCTTAAGTTCCACTATTTAGACACCAAAAATATACACAGAGCCCCTTCCAATAAACGCTTAAGTATGACTTAATTAGAATAATCCCACCGGTTACCATCACGATAGAACCCCGAAATACTCATAGTCCACAGGACAGTGGAAAGTGCAATGCAAGGAAATCTATCTTCTAGTGGAGACGAACACAGATCTTACACGTCATGATCATCAGTTGTTATGCCCAACCAGTGCTATTTTTCTGCCGGACCTCCGGATTCAGATTCGAAACTTGGCGACTTATCCGGTAATTGGGATATTCACGTAATTTGACGATAAGGTTTTCTGTCTGAAAACGTATGCGACATGAGAGTTTGACCAGCAATGTGGTAAAAAATATCACAAATATATCTAATAAAAACAATACTGCCTATTGCATCGTCACGTTATGCAGTGCGCAACAGCATTGCGGTCTAAAGCGGACGTGTTAACCAGTTGTGGTTTAATATTTATAATGAGCTAACGTTAGAAATAATGTCTAAAAGACCATCCGATTTAGTTAAAAAATAAATAAACGAGCGAGTCGGTATCAAAACAGGCCAGAGGGGAGGACAGCATGGCTGTTATGTAGAATGTTTCTGACCATTGAAAAGAAAAGTATGAATACGGATTTTCCATAATCTGCGGAAGTATTGATGGCGTAGATGCGATACATTTGATGTTATGGCCTATCTGTGGATTGGGTGCCAAACTTGAATTACACTGAACAATATTATAAATGCCACACCTTTGTTTTTGCCCCACATTCATTATGAGCTGAACTCAAATATCTGAGACTTTTTCTATGTACAAAAATGGCCTATTTCTCTCAAATATTGTTCACCAATCTGTCTAAATCTGTGTTAGTGAGCTTTTCCCCTTGCAGAGATAATTCATCCACCTCACAGGTGCGGCTTATCGACATGCTGATTAGACAGCATGTGTATTGCACAGGCGTGCCTTAGGCAGGCCACAATAAAAGGCCACTCCAAAATGTGCAGTTTCACTGTATTGGAGTGGTCAGGAGAGTTCCGGGGGGGTCCAAAAATCAGTCAGTATCTGGTGTTACCCCCATTTGCCTCACGCAGTGCAACACCTCCTTCGCATAGAGTTGATCAGATTGTTGACTGTGGCCTGTAGAATGTTGGTCCACTCCTCTTCAATGGCTGTGTGAAGTTGCTGGATATTGGCAGGACCTGGAACACACTGTCGTATGTTGACAAATGGCCATGAGGCTAATTGAGATTAAAATATATATTTTTTCATACTGCTTATTTTGCTTCACAGTAGAAGTGACAAACGATCAAAACTACATGGCATATCTTCTAAAAGCACCCTAATCAAAAAAGGGCCTCCTGCAATATATCAGATGATATCAAAGAAGCAGAGCCTAGATGGTAGAAGGATGGAACAATCAGAACTGAAAAGATGGACCATTGGGGAGAATGATCACAGAAAGACGAACAGAACTGTACTGTTATTGGGAGAGACAGGAACAGGGAAGTCCACTCTGATCAATGCCATGTTCAACTACGTCATGGGTGTAGAGTGGGAAGACCAAGTATGGTTTGAGATCATAGAAGAGGGAAAAAGAAGACCATCTGAAAGGAAGACATCAGAAGTCAACGTTTATGATATATTTGGTTTTGAGGATGGTAGCGTGCCCTACTCTCTTACCATCATTGATACACCAGGATACGGAGACAAAGGGATCCAAGAAGTCATAGAAAAGATCCAGGATTTGTTTGTGTGTACAGGGATTGATCAGACTGATGCAGTGGGGTTGGTGATGAAGGCAACTGAAAATCAACTAAGTCTCAGACAGAAGCAGATATTTGATGCAGTCATCTCATTGTTTGGCAAAGACACGGAGAACAACATTGTAGGTCTGTTCACACATTCAGATGGAGGACCAGCTACAAATGCTCTTGAGGCCCTGAAAACAGCCGACATCAAATGTGCCAAAGATGAGGAGAACCAACCTGTTCATTTCCTGTTCAACAACTGCCAGACTGTAACTATTACAAGTGAAAAACATAAAAGGGCCTTGAAGTTTGCATGGGAGACAACAATGAACGGTATGAAGGAATTCTCAGAGTTCCTGGGACAAGTAGGTCATCGGGACTTGAACATGACTGCAAACGTTCTGACATATCATAAACATAGAGAAGATGCTGCACCAACTTCAGGAGATCAATGGCCAATGGATCCTCCTGGTTTCTTTTCAAAGAACATTGTAAAGGTCAGACTAATGTCCACTGTATTCACCTTTGATCATTACTCACGACTACATCACCAGTGAGACAAGCTAATTATATAAGAATATCGTCAAATAATTCTATTATCAATGATATTTTATTGTGAATTAATGGAAATGAAAATACAGTAATTTATCATGTTTTGTGATTTTAAATTATTTTAGCATGGTGCCAATTCAAAGCACAGCATTTATTACTGAAATTCTTAAGTCAATTATGTATAAATCATGGTGAACTGCATGGAGAATAACAGCTCTGTGGTCACCACGACCCTCCCTTTTTGTCACCTGTCCACATTGCAGAGTGCAATTGAACGATTTCAATTCAAACAAAAATATCGACCTGACAGAACAACGACTGGAAAAAGTACAGAGTCTCAGAAGTCATCATCAAGGATCAACAAACCAACATCTACTGAAGAGAGAGAGGGGTGAAACAAAGCGCCTGTTACAATACTTGTACTCTCACATGCCTATTCAGTTCTTAAGTAGGAATACAATATAAAACTAACGGTAATGAGTCTCTAAATAGTTTTCAATTCGAGAGTATAGAATTCTGACAGGAGAACAATGTAATATATGCTACACCAATTTAGGAAATCGAAGGAATTCAGACAAATAAATATAAAGTTTAGTCAAAATTTCAGTATGTTTAAATTACGTTTAGGATAGTTTTGCAATGCCGTAGTGTAGCCTAATTTTGCATAATTATTATTTAATAGACAAGCACAGTCACTTATTTGTCTTATCAAAATGGCCAATATGGCGTTAAAATTGTCGGACACGTTTTAAATAGCCATACTGTATAATAAAGTTGTGGCGGTGAATGCGTCGCGGTGAATCTTCGACTAATATAAAAATGTGCTTGATGATCTGAAACATTTTAGTGTGACAAACATGTAAACAATTACGAAATGAAGGAACACTTTTTAACACCACTCTAGAAGCTTGATAATAAAATCACTTGTAGTTATATATTTTGGTTACATAAACATTACCTCCAAACGGTAGGGTAGTCGCACAAGTTGGTTAGTGGGCTACTTGTTTGTCACTGCTAGTTAGCGCTAAGGCAGGCGTAGTGAACATGACCCTCACTGCAATACATGCAGTACGCTGCAGGGACTTACAGTAAGCATGTTTTCGGTAGTTGTTTGTTCCCCTGCTTTAACTGCTTTCATTGGGATCGCACGACAATTGTGACAGTACATGTGTCTCTTGCCGTTACTGTTCAGAAACTATTCTTTCCTTAAAAACAAATAATGACCGCGTTCGCTTTGCCTTGTATGACGCCATGTTTGGGTCCCACTCTAGAATAAAATTTGAACAATGATTGGCCATAGCAGACGAGCCTTTGAGTATTATTGTTAAAAAAAGACAACACCGGTACTGTACCACACGGAAGGGGGGAGAAGAAGCATTACAGATGCATTTTAATGTGAGAACAAGCGAAAAAAGAAGTGGGAAGAGTGACAGAGATGACAAGCAAATGTTTTAATGAACTAAAACAATCGTTCAGTTGAACGTTAAAACTGAACGAGTCCGTCGTTCGTGAGTATTTTTTACATAGGCAAAGGCTTGGTTCTGGTTTTCAGTTGATTCTGAGACTTGATAACCCCATGTATTTTTTTATATCCCTTTCATGCAACCTGTTGTGTGTAGGTCAAAAACCAGCTGTCTCCTTTCACCTGAAAGCTCTGTGATTTTACCCAGTGTTATGGATGACAATAGGATTTAACATCTGTTTTTTTATCACTAGATTAAAATATATCAGTAGGATTAATTCAAATGTTTTTATTCAAATCAGCATATTTTGTTTCACAGGAACATAGGCACATCATCTAAACTACAAGACACCATTTTGAGAAGCACCCTGATCCATGCAGGAACCCCTAAACGATATCAGCTGGTACCAAAGAAACAGTGCCTGGATGATAAAGATGAAGAAGAATCTAAACTAAAAAGATGGACCATTGGTGAGAAAGACCACAGAAAAGTCAACAGAACTATATTATTGGTTGGAGAGACAGGAGCTGGAAAAACTACAATGATCAACTCCATGGTCAACTACATCATGGGTGTGGAGCAAGAGGACAACATCTGGTTTGAGATAACCAACGAGGGAAACAAATGTCAAACTGAAAGTCAAACTTCTGAGGTCATTGCTTATGACATCTTTGGGTTTGAGGGCTGTAGAGTCCCCTACTCTCTGACCATCATAGACACTCCAGGTTATGGAGACACCAGAGGGTTTCAAGAAGACAGGTTAATTGCTGAAGGACTGCATGATTTGTTCAGATGTCCAAATGGAATTGATCAAATTAATGCAGTGGGTTTTGTGGTGAAGGCAAGTACCAATCGTCTGAGTGACAGACAGAGGTACATCTTTGATGCAGTTTTGTCTTTATTTGGGAAAGACATGGAAAATCAAATTGTAGCCCTCATTTCAAACGCAAGTGGAGGACAAGCTAAGAATGCTCTTCAGGCACTTGAAAACATTAAATCTGCCAAAGATCATAAAAATCTGCCTGTTCATTTCCTATTCAACAACCAGCAGACTGAGGTTACAACAAATAAAAAAGAGGAAAGGGCCATGGATTTGGCCTGGGAAATTACCAAGGAAGGCATGCATGAGTTTTCAGAGTTCCTGGGTAAAGTAGCTCCTCAGAAGTTGAAGATGACTGTAGATGTTCTGACAAAACGTGTTCAGCTAGAAGCTTTGGTCAACAACCTACAAGAACGCATTCAGATGATTGAGGGGAAGCGGGTGTTGCTCAAGCAAACTCAGGACGAACTAATGAAACACAAGCAGGAGATGGATAAAAATCAAAACTTTGTCATCACACTTACTGAGAGGCACAAAGAACGAGAAGTTATAGTGGGGAAGTGGAGCAAAAAGGCTGTTTGCTGCCTAGTTTGTGAAGAGAACTGTCATTACCCAGGATGCACCATTGCCAAAAGCCCTTCCTGGTGTGAAGTCATGAAAAATGGTTTCTGCACCTCATGTACAGGGAGATGTCCTGTCTCCAACCATGTCAGAGAAAACTGGAAGTTTGTTCAGAAGAACAAGAAGATTACCAGGACCCACGATGATCTAAAAAAGAAGTATGAAGATAGCTTGAGTGCTGCTGGAGCGAAAGCTAGCTTGATGACCATTCTGGAAAAAGAGTTGGATGATGCTGTGAGAGACAAAGCCAGATTGATTGAAGAATCCTACCAGTGTGTTGTTAAACTAGAGGAGATTGCATTGAGAGGTAACTCACTGTCTACTCATGTTCACTTGGACTTCCTGATTGGAAAGCTGAAAGAAAAAGGAGAAAAGGAGAAGTCTCTGAAGCTGGAAAGCATGCAACGGTGTACTGAAGAGGGACAAAAGAAGGGGATGGAGTATATAAAAACTAAGCTAGGGACTTTCTGGCCAAATAAACTGTAAACACGTCCTATTAGGCTATATAGGCTTTATTTGTCTTTTAAAGTTGTATTAATTTTAGTATTTTCCACAAACAAAGATAATAAATACATAGTCTTTTAGTAATTTCACCTACACAACTGATAATGCTTTTTCTGTGTCCTGACTGCACAATCTATTTGAATAAGCATTTTTTGGGGTAAAGTAATTAATCAGCTTTATGTATCACAATGTGTTGATCAGTCAGAATCACCTTAAAATCCAATGATCCTTGAACATGGTATTGATTATGTGACCAGTTTCGTTAAATAAAGGTTTTGTTTCTGATTACCAAGGATGTCTGTTTATTAATTTACATTTCTGATGTAGATTTTCAGTATCACATACAAACAGTAACTGACCAGTACCCTGCCCCCATGTATCTACAATTACTTACTAATGAATTTAAAAACAATTCAAAGATAGTTAAATGGTTAATACAATTACATTTAGTTATACTGAATTATATTTGTGTATACCTTCCCAGGTCAGACGGTTGAGATGAACCAGTGTTGAATGAGTAAAACCAGAGTTGAGTGATTAGAACCTGGGTGAATGATTAGAACCTGGTTTGAGTTCGTAGAATCAGTGTTAGGTAAATAACCTCTGGCATGTAATTGTAAACAGTTCAGTGATTTCTTTTTTTTTTTTAAATCTCTATAACTTAAAGGTTTATAAAAAATTATAACTCCACTGCTGAAAGATCAGGCTTCCTGGAAGATGCACAGGAAGACTAAAAACACATTGGTCAGGACAAGACAATTAATATTTAAAATAAAATCAACAACTAGTATGTGATTCTCATGTTCCCTGTATAGAGCCCTCTAATTCCCTCTAATATCGAGCCTCAACACAGAGGCCTGTTAGATGACATCTGGATAAGTTGAAAATGTTGAAAATGTTTTAGGAATATCCTGCCTCTAGTCCATGATAGAACATAACTTGTATAAGACAATGTTGGGAGTTCAGGCACTGTTAGCATCTTGCATGACAGATACAGTGGGGCAAAAACGTATTTAGTCAGACACCAATTGTGCAAGTTCTCCCACTTAAAAAGATGAGAGAGGCCTGTAATTTTCATCATAGGTACACTTCAACTATGAGAGACAAATTGAGAAAAAAAAAATCCTGAAAATCATATTGTATGCTTTTTAATGATTTTATTGGTAAATTATGGTGGAAAATAAGTATTTGGTCAATAACCAAAGTTAATCTCAATACTTTGTTATATACCCTTTGTTGGCAATGACAGAGGTCAAATGTTTTCTGTAAGTCTTCACAAGGTTTTCACACAATGTTGCAGGTATTTTGGCCCATTCCTCCATGCAGATCTCCTCTAGAGCAGTGATGTTTTGTGGCTGTCGCTGGGCAACACAGACTTTCAACTCCCTCCAAAGATTTTCTATGGGGTTGAGATCTGGTGACTGGCTAGGCCACTCCAGGACCTTGAAATGCTTCTTACAAAGCCACTCCTTCGTTGCCCGGGCGGTGTGTTTAGGATCATTGTCATGCTGAAATACCCAGCCACGTTTCATATTCAATGCCTTTGCTGATAGAAGGAGGTTTTCACTCAAAATCTCACGACACATGGCCCCATTCATTCGTTCCTTTACACGGATCAGTCGTCCTGGTCCCTTTGCAGAAAAACAGCCCCAAAGCATGATGTTTCCACCCGCATGCTTCACAGTAGGTATGGTGTTCTTTGGATGCAACTCAGCATTCTTTCTCCTCCAAACACGAGGAGTTGAGTTTTTACCAAAAAGTTCAATTTTGGTTTCATCTGACCATATGACATTTTCCCAATCCTCTTCTGGATCATCCAAATGCTCTCTAGCAAAACTCAGACGGGCCTGGACATGTATTGGCTTAAGCAGGGGGACACGTCTGGCACTGCAGGATTTGAGTCCCTGGCGGCGTAGTGTGTTACTGATGGTAGCCTTTGTTACTTTGGTCCCAGCTCTCTGCAGGTTATTCACTAGGTCCCCCCATATGGTTCTAGGATTTTTGCTCACCGTTCTTGTGATAATTTAGACCCCACGGGGTGAGATCTTGCGTGGAGCCCCAGATCGGGGGAGATTATCAGTGGTCTTGTATGTCTTCCAATTTCTTATAATTGTTCCCACAGTTGATTTCTTCACACCAAGCTGCTTACCTATTGCAGATTCAGTCTTCCCAGCCTGGTGCAGGTCTACAATTTTGTTTCTGGTGTCCTTTGACATTTCTTTGGTCTTGGCCATAGTGGAGATTGGAGTGTGGCTGTTTGAGGTTGTGGACAGGTGTCTTTTATACTAATAACACGTTAAAACAGGTGCCATTAATACAGGTAATGAGTGGAGCACAAAGGAGCTTCTTAAAGAAGTAGTTACAGGTCTGTGAGAGCCAGAAATCTTGCTTGTTTGTAGGTGACCAAATACTTATTTTACCGAGGAATTTACAAATAAATGCATAAAAAATCCCATAATGTGATTTACTGGATTTTTTTTCTCATTTTTTCTCTCATAGCTGAGGCCTCTCTCATCTTTTTAAGTCGGAGAACTTGAACAATTGGTGGCTGACAAAAAAATGTTTTGCCCAACTGTATATTAAAATAAACAACACATGTTATACATAGTCAATCTATTTCCAGGCATCATAGATGCTGGGACAAGTAATATTAAGTCCAAATTTTGAATTAGTGTTCAGCACTGACCCCAACAGAATCCGCTAAACCCACCAGAACCCTCTGACTCCACCAGAACCTGCTGACCCCACCAGAACCTGCTGACTCCACCAGACCCCACCAGAACCCTCTGACTCTACCAGAACCTGCTGACTCCACCAGAACCTGCTGACCCCACCAGAACCCTCTGACTCCACCAGAACCCACTGACTCCACCAGAACCCGCTGACCTATACAGATATTTTAATATTGGAAACATCCCGCCAGTTACCATCATGATAAAATATTCATAGTCCACATTACAGTTTTGCTGAGAAAATGTACTTGTCATTATGGGTGAATGTTAATGGGCCCCAATGGTGGGGATGATTGGGATGGATGAATGTGAATGGGCCTCAATGGTGGGGATGATTGGGATGGGTGAATGGGAACGGGCCCCAATGATGGGGATCTTAAAGCTATCACGTCTTCTGTTTTCCTTTTTCACCTCCTCATTTTTCACTCACCACCTTCGAACCTCATATTAATAAACATAACATTCCACTGGAACACAGGAGTTATGGTTGGTGATAATGGGCCCCTGTGTAGATATTCCATTATAAATCAACAGTTTCCTGTTACAACAGTCATTTCAACAATAACAATGTCCACACTGGATTTCTAATGAATTTGATGTTATTTTAATGGACAGTCAATTCTTGGTTTGTTTTAAAAACAAGGACGTTTCTAAGTGACCCCTGACCTTTGAATGGTAGTATATAGTTTACAATGTTCCCTCTATATGAGTACCACTATGAGTGATAAGAGTACCATATTATGTGTAACTCAGCAACCAAAGAATATCATCTCATAAATCAGATACAGAATTTGACAACCTACATCATATACTGTAGCTACCCTATTGTATATAAAACTTTATAAACAATTACTAAAACCCATCACAAAGACTAATGACTAAATGCCAAAACATTCAAGTATGATCCACATGCAACACTCTAAAAGCCTTTGTTTGGATGTTTCCAGAATAATTGGAGCCCTTTGGTAAAATAAAATCCAGAATAATTCGAGCCATTTGGTAAAGATGAGCAAAAAAGGCTATAAAAAAGGTATTGGGTGATTTTATGCATGACATCCCTCTTATAATGCTGAACCCACCTGTGCTTTTTGTGGCCACCATTTTATTTTGTCCTCATCTGACCTGGTCCCAACCCATAAATACTTGCATTTCCTCCTTCTACTTCCTACTTGATGAAAATGCAGCATTTCTGTTTAGAGTCACCAGATCTATTGACACCAGATCTAAATGTCATTCCGAACAGAAAGTTTCAGAAGCAGTATTGTCCCACATATATCAGACAGTGGATCTGTATGGATGCCTTTAAAAAGAAACCATCATAACATTCTAACACATTATCTGAGTGACATCTCCTTTTGAGATGTCAGTCATCTGCTGATGCCTCAAAAACAGTCTGATTGAATCTATGCTAAAACAATCTGTAAAAAATGTTTTTGCGGTGTGAATAAACACACCAAACACGCGGATGCGTCCATCCCACTCTCTGTATCAGAGTTGAAGGAGACATTTTGGAGCCTGTCTGCACTTCGTTTAAATAGTTCTTGTTTCTGCGTCATGCAACTCTCCTCTGCGTTTAAAAGTCATTGGTTGATTTCATACTTCTCCATCACCACGGTGGTTGATTATATTTACTGTTCATCAGTGTCAAGACAAATAAACCCATCTGTTAACATTGTTTTCAATGCGTGTTTGTGCTGCTCAAAACAAATGTCAATGATAATGCATGATTCCTAAGACAACACAAATGAATTCATGCATTTGAAAAGCTGGCAGACTAGTTTTCTCCAGAATTGCTAGGGCTATTACGTAAAAAAAGGTTTTCTAATATTTATGTGACACTTGTTTCTTATCAGTAATGTTTAGACTTATGAAAGTGTGTCCTAACAGTGCTGTTCCCATGTTTCATGAACTGAAAGAAAAGATAATGTTCCATGCACACATTTCTATATTCCCTGTAATGTGAAATTGATTTTGGGCAAAATGTGTTCATTTCAATTGACTGATTTTCATATATGAACTGTCAATCCATAAAATCTGTTCTGTTGCTTTTATATTTTACATAAACATTTTCTACGTATTAAATGTTATTCAAATCTAAAGAACCAACATATTAATTACAAACTGTACCAAACTATGATGACATTTTAGTTCACTGTTTTAAGCAAGAATTGTGTTTCATTATACTACGCTTCAGGTGGTCATTCACCAGCCAATCCATCTCAGTGGTGGAGATGTCAATATAATACTGCTTCAGTCTTCTCCTTGTTTGCTTCTTAGACCTTCTTGTAGGAGAATGTCAGAGGTCCCCACCTCGTCCAGTGGGTTTTGAGGAGAATAAAATTGTTTACCTCAGAGGTCTCTCCACAGGAGGAATCCAAGAAGACCAATTAATCACTGAAAGACTGCATGATTTGTTTAGATCTCCAAATGGAATTAGTGGGATTTGTGGTGAAGGCAAGTACCAATCCCCTGAGTGACAGACAGAGGTACATCATTGAGGCAGTTTTGTCTTTATTTGGGAAAGACGTGGAGGATCTCATTGGAAGATAAGCGGAGCAGATACCAGTCCTTCTGCTGGGTTGATGCCTCTCTAAGGCCCTGTCGAGCTCTCCTCGAGCAACGGCCCGTCTCCTGGTTTCCCCCCCACGCTCTTGAGACCGTACATTGAGACAGAGCAAACGTGTTGTATTGATTCCCTTGATTCACGGTCGCTTATGCTTCTTTTCTGGACAGATTGATATCCCAAAACGGAGAAGCCTCACATGAATGCCTAAGTAAATTAGAAATATCGGACGTTTCTGTGAATATTGTTAATTAATTGACGTGTGTCGTCAGTGAGACGATATTAAAATGCGGTTGACTCCCGTCATAATTGGGATGTCGGCATTAGCATAGCTTCGGCAACTCCCGTGGTTGGTTTTCCAGGTCAGTTTGAGTTTCAACTGCTAGCGAAGACATAACATTACTACCTGATGGTTGAGTCAAAAGCAACCTAGCGCATGACAGCGAGAGTTGCCAAGGTCCAGAATTTTTTTCTAGCCAAGACTGCTCAAAACCACCCGAAAGTGCCTGAAAACAAGACCTCTTTGTTTACTCGCTAAAGAGGAGTTCATTTCTTTTTTACAATGTTTATTTCCATGAATTTTATTGACTTTCTTTTTAGTTGTTATGTTACGCAATGTAGAATAAAGATGAAACCAGTTACTCACGCTGCTTCTCATCTATTTATTGAAGTCAGCGAATGCAACTAAAAAACGCATTGGGTTGATGGGAGATATCGCACCTCCACACATTGGACACTAGATGGCGATGTAGATTAGTTTGTTCAACAACCCCCGTCGCCGATCACGGAGGAGTGATACAGACAGAATAGAAAGATATGCCGAGAACAAGAGGAAGAGCAATGTGGAAAGAATTCACCACTACACCACAATATTCATCTTCTACCTAAACCCTTTAGAAACCCTTCATCATAATTATTTAGAGAAATTTGTACTCTCCCTGTTTTCTGGGTACATCTGCCTCTCACACCCTCTCACCAGAGTTTTAAGATAAAATGTATGTTTTAATTTATATAAAAATTACATTTAAATGAATACAATGGGACACCTAGAGGTAAGAACAGGGGAACCAACAGGTGCAGTTGTCTGATATCAGCTTATTTATTAAATTTTTGAAGGTGTAAAGTGAGACCACTTGTTGAGCTTAAAAGGCTGTTCTACACATTCCAGTCAATGGCGACAGCAAACGGAATGAGTATCAACCGAAGGAAGAGCAGGCTGTGAGCTTGAACTGGCCCGCTCATCCTCTCTCCTCTCCCCGGGTCGTGTCATATCCCGAGTGACAGCGCTGGTATGATAAGGTGTGTGTTCCATCTCTCGTATTTGCCTTGTGATATTGGAGCCTGCGGACACACGTACCTCGACAAACACAACTCCATGAATAATTCTTCTAAACAAACATCATAAGCATACACACACACACACACATTTGGATGGCAGTCTGAAGACAATAACATTATTCAACAGTCAACTCAGAGGAGAGGAGATGGTTGACAGGGTCCTGATAATTATTGTGACACACAGCTTATCACTCTGGAAGGCTGCTGGTTTGATTTCGTTCTGCGGACCGAGACCAGGGAGAATTGGATGATTCTCTAATCTCTAGGAATAAAACTGAAACTACCATATTGATCCATTTTCAACTGCCTTCTTCAGCTGACCTGACTTGTTTATTTCTCCTCTTTCCCTCGGTGTGTCTCATCACATATGGGAGTCTTTCTGTTGACTCATTGTTTGTGTGTGAAATATTGACACCGTTCAGCCATAACATTATGACCACCTGCCTTATATTGTGTAGGTCCCCCTTTTGCTGCTAAAACAGTCCTGACAGTATCTGATACCAAGACGTTAGCAGCAGATCCTTTAAGCCCTGTAAGTTGCAAGGTGGGGCCTCCATGGATCGGACCTGTTTGTCCAGCACATCCCACAGATGCTGGATTGGATTGAGATTTGGGGAATTTGGAGGCCAAGTCAACACCTTGAACTCGTTGTGTTCCTCTGGGCTAAGGGGGAGAGGGATCATCTGGCTTATTATCTGTGCACAGTTTCAATGCCAGCATTTGTGATGGTATGGGGGTGCATTAGTGCACAGGGCGTGGGTGACCTGCCCATATGTGATGGTATGGGGGTGCATTAGTGCACAGGGCGTGGGTGACTTGCCAATCTGTGAAGACACCATTAATACTGAACATGTATGAAGGTTGTGGAGCAACATATGCTGCCATCCAGATTAGCTCTTTTTCAGGGAAGGCCTTGCTTATTTCAGCAAGACTGCCAGACCACATTTGGCACATATTATAACAGCATGGTTCTGTTGTAAAAGAGTTTGGGTGCTAAACTGAAAACATTTGGCGCATTATGAAATGAAAAATACGACAAAGGAGACTCCAAACTGTTGCGCAGCTGAAATTTTATGTCAAGCAACAATGGGAAACATTTCACTTTCAAAACTACAGCTATTGGTCTCAATTTCCAGACACTGACATAGTTAAAATAAGTGATGCAACACAATAATAAACACGCCCCTGTCCCAACCTTTTTGAAACTCAAAATGGGTATGTATTACTCCAAAACAATAATATTTCTCAGTTTCAAATTTTATATGTTGTCTTTGCACTATTTTCTATTTAATGTTTTTTTGTAACGGGATTATAGACTAGGGAAAGAGTAATGAACAACAACACCAAGTATTTTAGTGTCCACACACACACACACACACAC
>JACXGJ010014488.1:0-14896 GCA_016801105.1 Esox niger
GAGACTCAGAGGACTAATTTTAGATTACAGAGCGGATAGGCAAACCAGGGAGGGAGACTCAGAGGACTAATTTTAGATTACAGAGCGGATAGGCAAACCAGGGAGGGAGACTCAGAGGACTAATTTTAGATTACAGAGCGGATAGGCAAACCAGGGATGGAGACTCAGAGGACTAATTTTAGATTACAGAGCGGATAGGCAAACCAGGGAGGGAGACTCAGAGGACTAATTTTAGATTACAGAGCGGATAGGCAAACCAGGGAGGGAGACTCAGAGCCTGGATTCCATGCTATTCTGAAAACCTCCTTCCGCTGAGTTTCTCCAGGCTTCCTTTGTATACAAGGTCAGGCTATAGCCTTATAGCTCTAGCCTTATAGCTCTAGCCTTACTTAGCGCTCCATTACATTCCACATTACAGCATGATTGACATTTAAAAGTAATGGTTCCACTTTGGAGGAGACTACATTCACTGTAAAACACTGCGTATGTTGGCTCCAAAAGTTGGCTTACATTTTTATTGCACAACCCGTAACATTTCCAGGATGCACGTCGATGTAGCGGTGCCTGGAGAAGTCGGTGTACTCAAACTTTGCCTAGAATTTGCTAAATTGCCCTGTTAAAAAGAGTATGACAAATCACCATCCGTGCCACTCTGAACTGCCTGAAATGATTAATCCCACAGCTTTGTCTGTCTGTCAGGTCAACCCAGATCGCTAATGCAACAGTGAATACACAGTATAGTGAATAAACAGTTTTCTGGCAAACTCACTTATTTTTTAATAGAAAAACATAAAATAAAATATGTTCAGTGCTCACAACAATTCCTAGAACTAAATAAGGAGACACTCCTTTTTTTTAGGTCTGGGAATGTTAAGTCACTGTGTAATCACCGTTTGATTCAAACAAGCTGACAATGAAACTGCTCGCATCTGCTTCGCACATAACAACAATGTTTTCCTGCGAGTAGTATTTGTGAAACAACCATAAGTAGAGTTCTGAGCTTGTGTTTTCCACTACACCCCTAACTCTTCAGATGCCAGTGTTGTCTTTGTTTACCAGTTATTAAACCAAAACTTAAATACACTGGAATAAGACCTGGTGGTTCATCAAGCGCCGGGCTTCGGAGGTGATCGACAGTGTCACCACATCCAGCAGTGTCCACCGCCTCGTCTGTCTCTTTTGCTCTTCCTCGCTCTCATTAGCAAACAGTGTTGGCCAGTAATGAGCTGGGGGTTCATAGAGGTAAGCCACAGAAGCATCCCAACAAAGGACACCTGGAATAATAATTAATGCCGGAGCGGGCAGGATGGCGTGACCCTGTGCATGCGGAGAACTCGACCTACGGTTTGAATACTGATCTCACTGAGAGCGCGGTGAGTCGAATTTCTGTGCTTTGTTTTGTTTCTCACTTTCACATTAGCCCGAGAGATTTTTTGTCACACTTTGCTGGTGTCAGTGGCAATTGCCAACATGAGATTCCTCTGGAGTTTTCGCAGCGTGCATCGTGGTCGGAGAACAATGAAGCAATTGTAATGAGAATGCGTGTATATTTTTGGTTTGTGTGTGGAGTGAAGGGAGGAGGCTGGTGAGGGGAGGAACGTTCATAATAATGACTGGAGTGGAATCAGTGGAAAGGTTTCAAGCACATGGAACCTATAATATAATTGAAAATATATTTGTCTATTTTCAATTATTTCCATTCAAGCCAGTATGATGTGCCTGTTTTCCCCAATAATGTTGCCAACAGGCCCCAGTGTTACAGCACACTGGACATACATAGAACCTGTCAAATGTTTGGACATACTTAAACTTTCCTCTTTTCACTGATACTTTATCTAATTTATAAACACTATACTAACTTCAGTACAGCTGTCTTCCTGGGAGTGGCCTCCTGGGAGTGGCCTCCTGGGAGTGGCCTCCTGGGAGTGGCCTCCTGGGAGTGGCCTCCTGGGAGTGGCCTCCTGGGAGTGGCCTCCTGGGAGTGGCCTCCTGGGAGTGGCCTCCTGGGAGTGGCCTCCTGGGAGTGGCCTCCTGGGAGTGGCCTCCTGGGAGTGGCCTTGATATCACTGGCTCATGTTCAGCCACCTCTAATGGATCAACAGGTCACATGTCTCTTTACCCATAGAACGCTCATTCATGCCACTGCCAAATGAGAGATGAACATCGTGGCACGTCATTGATGGGTGTCATGGTGTTCTGAAACGGAACTGTTGGAGGGAAAAGGATCCTAAAACGATCCTTCTCCCACCCTCTTATGCTTTTGAACCCCCCTTTCACAAAAAACTGCAGTTCTTTCTTCTTCAGTACACTACAGAATCAACACTGGCTTACATTGTTGTCGGTCTTTATACTGAATAACGACACAAGGTAATGTAAGCGGATTGAAAGAGAGTTGTATTTCGCAAGTATAAGAGGAGGCTTTTTGTGTTTTTGCCTTAATGTCATTCCTCGGGCTGCGCCCCAGCCTTCTAGCCTTACTTCATTAGCGATGCAGACAGGCGGTCATGGAGAAAGTAAAACCCTTCCTGTTTGTTCCTGGTAAAACACACGGCTCTCCAGAGTATGCTGAAGCCAGTGTGGCTGTCATTCTTCCTTCCCAAAATCATGTGGTCGTCTCAGAACTATTGATTAGTGGTGTTAGCTGGGCACCTTGACTGGATCCCCTCCCCTGATGAATGGCTTACGTTTGGACGACATGTTTCAGGTTCTTATTAAGACTTGATTGACACCCAGATAGAGCTGAATTCTTTTCGCTGAGTTAGCCTGGGAAGGCAACACCTCCTTTGGGAAATTACGACTCCTTCCACTGGGCAGTGGTAGTACTGATGGTTGTCGTGGTAGTAGTCGTAGTAATATTTTATGGTGGTAGTAATAGTGGTTATAGTAATATTGACGAGCCTAGCTGTGGTGATGGTGGTAGTACTAATATTGATGGTGGTAGTAGTATTGGGGCTAATAATATTGATGGTAGTAGTAGTATTAGTGGTAGTAATATTGATGGTGATAGTAATAGTGGTGGTAGTAGTATTAGTGGTAGTAATATTGATGGTGTTAGTAGTAGTGGTGGAAGTAGTATTAGTTGTAGTAATATTGATGGTGGTAGTAATAGTGGTGGTAGTAGTATTAGTTGTAGTAATATTGATGGTGGTAGTAGTAATAGTGGTAGTAGTATTAGTTGTAATAATATTGATGGTGGTAGTAATAGTGGTGGTAGTAGTATTAGTGGTAGTGATATTGATGGTGGTAGTAGTAGTGGTGGTAGTAGTATTAATGGTAGTAATATTGATGGTGGTAGTAATAGTGGTGGTAGTAGTATTAGTGGTAGTAATATTGATGGTGTTAGTAGTAGTGGTGGTAGTAGTATTAGTGGTAGTAATATTGATGGTGGTAGTAGTAATAGTGGTAGTAGTATTAGTTGTAATAATATTGATGGTGGTAGTAATAGTGGTGGTAGTAGTATTAGTGGTAGTGATATTGATGGTGGTAGTAGTAGTGGTAGTAGTAGTGGTGATATAATACATAAACTTAACACCAAGACATATTGGAGTATGTCAAAACTTCAATAAGCACAATTGTTGTAAAATGTGCTAAATTACAGATACACTTACGCAATAAATGATTTCAATGGGAGTTGAAATCTACTGGTCCAGTGCGCAACTATGCAATAAAAGTACAATATAATTGCCAGACATTACACAGAGTTAACTATCTACAAAGAGGTATGCATTATCTAGGGGAACGGGTAGGCCAGGATCTAAGGGTGTGGAATGCATTGTGTGAGTTAACTTTTATTGCAACTCGGTACCCTTCAAGGTACAGTTTATTGTGACTTTGTGTTACTACTTTTTGAATATCCTAGTGGGGCTACAGGGATCTCAGTATTTTTTGTTTGCAGCTTTTACAGTCCTTCACAAGGAAAGACCTATTGCTTTTCAACTTGTCGCTTTTGGGTCTCTCTCTAACAACCTCTCGTTCACTGGACAGATGATCTAACCACTGGGCTCCCTGCCGACGATGTTACAGTATGGTTAAATGCAATACTAGTTACATTGCAGCAATTACAAATCGAATTACATTGCAATACAGACTCTTGGAAATAAAGTGGCAATGACTATTATTGAATACAAAGCAACAGATCAGTAGCTTTAGTAGCTAAGTGGCAACTTAGGTGCTGGTCAGTGGTCTGTCATAATTTCATATCTGGCTCCAGTATTGGGGGAAAACTCGCCTGTAGTTGCTTTAGTGTATAAATAACCAGAACTGAGGAGAATTACAGAGCTGAGCTCTCACCCGGTCAGAGCATGCCACCTGAGGTAATGAGTTGTAGGTTTGTATGGCAAAGTGAAGCAAGGGATATGGTACAAAAACAACATGCCTGCCCTTATGCTTCCTATTCAATCAAGTTGGGCGACAAGGATAAATACTGGACTGTGTTCTGAGCGGTTCTCTCCAGCTGTATCAGAAGGAGGACTTTAGCTTCCTCTGTTCACCTGCCATTAGTTCCGGCGGATGTCGATAAGTCTGAGAAACCTGGCTTGAAATCAAGCCTGTGTCTAGCTGGCAATAACTTTGTACTTGTGGAGGCCAAGATCACGAGAGATGAGAACATCAGACAATGTACACACGGTTAACATGAAAGACTGTACTTTAACAGCTTAGCGTTGGTTTTACTTTCAAAGGCGTTGAGATTGGCTCTTTTGAAAAGGCACTCGTCTCCTCCTCCCCTTATCCTCCATATGACGAGATCCTTCATTCCTTCTGGCTCCTCT
Organism: Esox niger; assembly: GCA_016801105.1. Lineage (NCBI taxonomy): Eukaryota > Metazoa > Chordata > Actinopteri > Esociformes > Esocidae > Esox > Esox niger. Next base: position 4,770 of record JACXGJ010014488.1, read on the forward strand.
CAGAATATCTCGTTCTCTTTGTGAGTGGCCACCTGCTGTGAGCTGGGAAACTGCTCCTCTAAACCCCCCCTCCACACACACACAGGCAGACAGACAGACAGACAGACAGACAGACAGTCACAAACACTGATGTTTCAGCTTCTGTCGGGACATGTCAAGCCTGTTCAGAAGCAATACCAATGCCTCACTGTGAATGTCTCTGATACACACCACCACCGACTGCCAACATGTCTGCCGCCGACAAGCCCGTTTCTGTCGCCAGAAAACAAGTCTCCCGAGTTATTATCATTTCGATTTTTTTGGATTCCCTTTAAAATGAGCAAACACACATTTTCAATCTTTATCATTAAAATGTCAGGTTTATCTGTTTTGGAAGGTTGCTGAATGGAAAGTATGGATTTGGTAAAAATGTCCTCACCGCCCGACTCTGCACAGGGTATTTTTCTCACTTATGTTGATGCATTTCAACACGTTTAATGGCCTGAGTGGTTTGGACTCCGAGGCGGCATCTTCCTCTTCCATTTTTTAAGTCTGACTGTGCTGGTGTGTTATAGACGCTATCTCCAGAATTGCAGGTGGGGCCCTCCAGGTTGTTTTGGCAGCTAATAAACATGTCTGTTGTTGCACGGGTAACACTAGCCCTTGAGGTGTGATCTAAATGAGGCCAACATGGCCTTATCCCCTCCTCTCGGTAGGGTTGTCTTGGGTCTGTTGGCTGGTAAAGATGCCAGTTTAGCCGGTATACCGTCATATTTTTTATATGACCATGTCAATCCAATCCATGCATTCAAACGCATCCTGTGTACTCAAAAGCATTTTGAAACAGGTTGAGTGGATTAGCTTCCGTGTGTGCGTTCGCTTTTTCGTTTACTGTTCATCATTGCGCCGTTGCTATCTGCTGCGGCACATTTTCAGCATCCCCACTATCCACCCCACATTTGTAATACAGCAAACACAAACACTATGTTTGTATCCTTTTTCTCACTCATCTGTCTTTATCTGTAGTGTTTTTGTTATGTTTCATTTACTTTTTGATTTATTTATTTGTGTTTTACTCTGTTATTCATTTGCTGCTGCAAAGTCATGATGGAAATAACCCTTTTGTTGAACAGTCCATACCATTCATATCCCATTCATATGAAAAGTACAGGTTCAGAATTGCTAACACATTAAAAATTGGATCTATTGACAATATACACAAAAGCATTTTCCTGAATTCTGAAAGGGAGACCATTTACACCAACACATAACCATAATTACACCTGTTTTCCCACAAATGTTTTTTATTTCAATTTTTTTCAAAACCCTACACACAGATCTCTTTGTAAAGAGCTATTGTCACCACGCTGTCAAGTAGAAATCTCTACCATATAATATAACATACTCAAATCATTGCAATTCCAAAACTCTTGTTGTCGAGGAGGAAACAAACATTGATAGTGGTGCATCAACAAGGAAATGGCTCAGGTTTGGCTGTACTCTTAGTCCAGTTTCTCTCAATGTCATACCAAATACAAGAACGACCATCAGAAATGTCATTAGAAATACTTGTACTTCTATCTCTGTCAAACACCTCTCACTATTCTTTATCCTCTACCTCTGATTTTGTCATCCATTGTTCCAAAACAGAGGTGAGCTTACCTGTGGCCCTTTATATTCCTGCCGACATCCTGATTGCTTGTTGAGTAATTATCCTTGTTTAGTGTTCAAACCCAACACTCTTGGCCAAACGTAGTTGAGAGTATTAGAAATGCAATGTGTTCAGTTTGGTTACTGAATGTGTTTTTTATGTGACAACATGTTGACAAGTGCTTTGCAAATAGAGTTGAGTGGAGAGTTTTGCATAAAACTGTAAATGCGGCAGGCTAGTCTGAAAACAGGTGAAAAGCGCTTATTATACTAATAATAACGACACATTATATTTTCATACTGCTTTTCAGGGACCTAAAGACGCTGTACAAAGGCAACATGGAACAGAAAACAAACAGAAACAAAAGAAATACAACGAGAAAAAAACAAAGATAGAGAGTGTGTAATTTGGCGTGGCTATGGGTAGGGGATTTTGAACAGAGGAGTCTTGAGGCGTTGCTGGGGGTAGATGGGGATAGTCTCAGTCATAGATGGTTTTGGGGAGAGAGTTCCAGAGCCTAGGAGCAACCTTGTGAGCTTTGAGAATGCCCTCTCACCAAAGCCTGAGATGCGTTGGGAGATAGGAAGACAGTGTTACTCACAGAGGATGGGGTGATATGCTGCTGGGACTTGGTGGAAGGTCTGAGTTTGGCCATGTTGTGTGAATGGAAGAATGAAGATTTTACCGTCTGTTTGCTAATGCCGGTTGCATTAGCAGAGAGAAGGTCATTGACGACTTTGAGGAGTACAGTTTCTGTGCTATAGATTGGCTAGAAACCAGACTGAAGAGGCTCATATAGATTATTCTTTAGGAGGTAGGCTTGGAGCTGTGAGGCAACAATTCTTTCAAGAGTTTTGGCCAGGAAGGAGAGGTTGGAGACGGGGCCACAATGATTAAGGATGGTGTTGTGTAGTCCAGGTTTCTGTAGGATGGGGTGACAGCAGCAGCTTTGTAGCAGCAGGGGACAATAAGGTTGGTGAGGGAGAGGTTGACTATACTTGTGATGTGTGGACAGAGAGCAGACAAGGAGGCTTTAAGCAGGACTGTGGGAATAGGATCGAGAGAGCACGCAGTATTTTTGGATATCATTCTGAGTTTTTGATGTAAGGGGAATCAACTGGACTGACTGAGGAGAGGTGAGAGGCCTGGGCAGCAGGTGGACAAATATGGAGGTTAACAGTGGAGGGGCTGTGGTAGATTTATTTGATAGTGAGGAGTTTATTGTTGTTATTTTATATATAAAAAACTGCAAAAAAGTGTTGGCAAGTTTAGTGGAGGGGCTAGGGAGTGAGTCATTACAGGGCTGAAGTAGTTTGCTGAGAGAAGAGGGTCTGGGAGTTCAATAGGTTGAGGAAGATGGTCTTCTAACTGGAATTTAGGAAAATGGTTCTTTGCAATTTGTTCATAGAACAAGTTGTGAGAAACTGTAACTGTGTGAAGTGTGACGTCTGCTCATGGCAGATCCTCTTCAACGTTCCACTACACTGGTGTACTAATCCCCGGCAGAAGAGTCATGGCAGTAACGCACCCCCATCCACTCACCTGTTTCCCATCACTAATCAGTTTGCCTATAAGTATGCTAATTGGACACCTGCACCTGATGGTTAATTGTCTGTACTTTTTGACACAGCCGCGTGGAGCCGTTGTTCTATAAAGATAAATGCACTTTTTAATTTCCTTTTGCCTCTTTATACACACCTTTTACCCTCACGCCTCACTAGAAGCTTCTGAAGTTTCGAGAGAATGTAAATATTCAGGAAAAAAGTTTACCGTCGTTGGTGGCACTCTCTTAAAGAAATAGACTGCGGCTTCAAAGTAGACGTGTCAAAATATTCTCCTAGTTCCCCATCAGTGGTGTATGTAGCGGAGGATAGGCACGGGTAAACAAAGCACCGCTTCACTGGGCTCTGCACATAGGCTGTCCACTGTTGGGAGCTATGGTTTGTGCGACAGTTCGGCAGACAAACCATAGAGCCTAAGAACCAGCATTAGCCCCACTCGGCTGAACCCAGAGGACCTGTGGGGGGTAATTATCCGTTTTCTGTGTCCCCGTTAAAACAGGTGCCGCTCCTCAGTTCAAGGAGGCCATTTCAAGAGAGAGAAACACCCTGAGGTGGATAGGATGCCACATCCTTACCCGTGTTCACTGAGAGAGTGGGCATGAGTTATAACTGGCCTTTGGAGAGCACCCGTTGGGGACCGATGTACCAAGTGAGACGGGGTGGTTCCTGTAGTCTACAATCACCTTCTGCGTGAGCTGTCAGAGGGCCGCGGACTCCGTCACCTGTACCGGACTGTTGTTATGTGACGGTTATGTTGAGAAGGGTTGTATTTCTGTTGATTCATTTCATTGTTATTGCCCTCTGGTTATAAAGACCTTTGATATCAATTGCCGGAAGGACCAGTTATTACCTTCTGTTTTTGTGAAAACTCACATAAAGTAAGGAATTGCCTTTTTCCACCTCCCTAACAATTTATTTTCTCAGATATCCCCCTAACATTCACATTTGTTAATATTTTTTATATGAATATTACATTTTTCTGCCAGACAGTGAAATTAAGTTGATTTGAAAACCAGAGTTCTGGCATAGCTAATTTTCCCCCCAAAAATGAAGGAAAATGTCCAGGTTGAAAAACAATGCTGACAAGCGACAGGAATAATAAAACAACGCTAATGATATGCATGAGCATAACTGTCCTATGGACAATAGAAAGGCATTCCCGGAAATCTCAAATTATTGTTAACTAGCTTCCAAGTTGCCTTCACATACGTTCCAATAGGAATATAATTTGTAGCATGAATGTAATCAACTCGATGATAATCATGAATTGTGGTAGTAGCTTTAAACATGTAATGTATGTTCTATGAGAGCCATTCTAATCATCACGTTTTTTTATGATGAGTCACGAATCATGTCAGGTGTAACCGAGAGCAGGGTGATCTCAGAGGAATTAGCCATGAGAGAACCCAACGTGAGATTTAGCCATGAGAGAAGCAAACATGAGAATTAGCCATGAGAGAAGCAAACATGAGAATTAGCCATGAGAGAAGCAAACATGAGAATTAGCCATGAGAGAAGCAAACATGAGAATTAGCCATGAGAGAGTAAAACATAAGAATTAGCCATGAGAGAGGCCAACTATTTCACATTTTATTTTGTTGCAACATGAAATACATTTTTTATATTTTATTAGTTTTTTGGCACTGTTCAACAAAAAAACTACTAATGCAATTTTTTTGGATGGGGACCTGTGTAAAACAGCTATTTTAAAATCTTATATATTCTCACATATTCTTAATTGGATTGAGGTCCAGGTTTCAGTATTTGGTTTTTAAGTTAATCCCTTTTTGAGTCATTGTCCTGCTAGAAGGTTTTCAGGCCTTCAAGATCAGGCCCTGACACAGAGAAGCATCCCAATAACATGATGCTGCCACCACCATGGTGTTCTTTGGAGTCCAATATTTTGATCTCATGTGACCATAAAATCTACATGTTTTCTGTGAAACCTCAGTGTCTTGTAAATACACCTTACTCAATGAAGTAAGCACAGACATTAATAGGGGTGGTCTTAACCTCTGCTGTGTTGGGTTAGAAACCAGATGGTTCTAGCCTCAAATGCTGATTGGCTAAATCCTGTAGTATACCAGACCGTATACCACGGATATGACAAAACATATCCAAGCATTCATTCCTGAAAGGAAGTGGGTACTTTTTTGATGAGCAATGGACTGTCCTAGCTTTATTGGTAAACATGGTTCCACCATTGTGGCACCAGGTCAGATAAAACTGCCCTCTTGTAGGGGTGAGACTGCCAAGACCAGAGGTGTCCGAACAAAGAGTGTGAATAGGGATGACTTGTAATGGACTCACGCATAAACTGAAGCCAGTGGATAGAGTGAGGTGGCACAAAGACATGGGAGTATTTGAGAAAGTTAAACACCAGGCAGGCTGCGGATTTCTGGGTATTTGATGGGATAAGCAGGGAGCCTGACCAACAGTGAATTGCAGTAATCCAGACACGAGATAAGAAGTGCCTGTGTCATTACCTGTGCCACTCCCTGTTTGAAAAAAAGTAAATGGCTCGATGTTGAGATATTTCGAGGGAACGACAAGCTGTTGTCCAGGGTAAAGCCAAGATTCTCGGGGGGGGCTGTCGGCAGGGGGCTGTGTAGACACTGTGGAATGGCCAACTGGGATGGCGCGGTCTCAGAGCATGGGACTTGTTGTGAACATCCAATATTGTTTGTTTTTCTACATTAAAATAATGTGTGAAACCCTGAAACCAAAATATGACATTTATTCCATGCATTCTACTATTTCTGTAGTTGGCCTATAGAATTCATCGTTTTAGGTCACGGACTATCCAACGTGACACTGTTTCTCAGGATTTTTCACACTACACTACCATCTGACAGTTTTGGCCATTAAGGCAATCTGAACTAAGGGGGGTGGGGGATTTACAGGGCATCCACACCTTGCCCTCTCCGTTCTTTGATGGCTTGGAGAAAGAGAGAGGAGGGGGAGCTGTCATGTCCACTGACACACGCTGTCTGTTGTAAAAGTTTCTTTTCCACCTCCTTTAAAAGGTTCTCTCAATACCTTTCAGAGAAAGGAGACAGTTCACTTCATATTAAGCTATATACCGTGAGGGGGAAAAAAATCACTATCAGTCAACATCAAACCAACGCATGGAAGTGAACACCATCTGTAATGTTCCCAAGGAAGCTGGTAATGCCGGGTTCCCATTGGGACCTACCCAAAAGCAGTGTGGCAGTTGATTGCTGTTAATGTGAGCTACTTTGTTTTGTGTTTCCACTAGGAGTGTGACATTGTGGGCTTGGGACGGGAGGTTGTCGTGCAGAGGAAGTAGAGACTAAACACATTAACGTGTAACTCTTGTTCTATACGTGTTGCTTACGTAATAAGTTTAGCTAGTTATTAACGTCATGGATAGAACCAGTTAAGAATGCGATGGCAGGCTTTTGAAAATCATACCAGTGCAGTATATTGATCTGCATTAATACCAGCACCGTTCAAAGCGTTAAGGGGAGCCTTCATACTTATCCATCTTTCCACTACACTGTTTCACAAAAAATAACCTCTTTAAATGTCACTGTTGTGACAAAGAAATTTGAAAAAATCAATAGGGTTCTTGTTTCAACATCAAAGGTCAATGAGCAGTTGCTATTTTGACCTTCTGAATGTTATAGAGAATCATTCAATATTATATTGTGGGGTGACTGCTTTGTTGTGGGTGAGTTTTATCCGGAAGCAAGAATAATATTGAAACTAGTACACATGTTGAGTTCCAATAGAAATAGTATTTGAAGAAAAGGAAATGCAAAAAAGAGACTGCAAAGTTTAATCAATAAATACATGCCAGTTCATTAACAATGTAAGTACAACAAATACAAAAATGTTCAAATAAGGCCGTTGGAGAGGTTTTAATATTACGTGAACACAATTATAATAGGCTGTTCCAAATCAAGTACTGGTGCCAATAAAGAATTCTTCAGATATCACATAATCATCTACAATATATGGATATTTGTGAGCAATTATCTATGCAAACAATGTATAGATAATGGATGAACAATGCTAATATAGGTATCTGGACTTGAATAGAATTAGTGCCACAAATGTCAAAATGCTAGCAGTGCTGGTTAACTAAACTAAAGCAGGTTTTCATGTCATGGTTTGTCTGTTGACTGCTTAAAGTGTTAGAACACAAGTGAGCCATTTTGTCATTTGGGTGAACAATTCCTTGAGGAACAACTATGAGAAACCCTGAAGAAATATTATTGTATGTGGGAACATGGACAGACACTGTTGAACTTTGCCTTCAGCCCGTTGATACTATAGCAGCCTCCACTGCCTTCTCTAGGTTCATGTCCAGAAAAGAGTATCAGGCCTACAGACACAACGTGTCATGGCTGTCCCAGGACGCTGAGGAAACGTCTGCCAGCTCTGTCTTCTCATCTGTGTCTGCAGCCTTTTCTCTCCGACACCGCTGTCCTTCATATTGGATTGTTGTGTGGAAGACAGCCGGGCTTCCAATCATTTTTTCCAGTAGTTCTCGATCGTTGCTCTGGATCTCCTACAAAACTCCAACTAACAAGTTCTCTACCCGAATTGATTAATTATGAGAAATGAATAAGCTATGAAAAAGATTAGAATTGGTTGCATCTGGCTTTTCATTTTCTTTAGACCAAGTTAATCACAAAGTTACTTCTCAAATAACTACTGCAATAAATGCATTGCAACATCTGGTGTCTTCCTACCAGTGTCAACCCCAGACCTCATATCCCCAGATCTTGGTAACCCCAGACCTCAAATCCCCAGATCATGGTAACCCCAGACCTCAAATCCCCAGATCTTTGTAACCCCAGACCTCAAATCCCCAGATCTTGGTAACCCCAGACCTCAAATCCCCAGATCTTGGCACCAGGGGAGAGCTGGTCTACCATGGGCATGGCCCTGTCCAACACTTGGGTCTGTCTGCAGTAGCTGAAATGTTAGTTGTTTTAGGAACAAATTGACCCGTTTTAAGACTTTGATATGTCTGATATACCGTTTAGGTAATTTTGATCTGCATGAAACTTGATGATATCCTCAAAATTGTGTTTATGAACATGTAGTGGTGCAGCTTTCTTGAAAAAATTCAACCACAGTTGTCTATCTGAAGCAATGAGTCTGACACAAACAAAACATCTCTACTACAAGGTTCTTCATTTGACTGTTGAATTGAAGTAGAAAATTAAAGAAAATACAAAGGAATTGTTTTCATATGGTCAAAAACTGTGTTGCTCCATAGACTCCTTCTTTCCTTCTTAATTAAACACTGATGACAAGGCATATGAAGCCAGGTATACTAGACAAATGGAGCATCCTAAATTATATGAATATAGATACATTTTCAATATTCACTATTATATACCTAAACAATGCCATTGATTAAGGTAATTCAATTTTTCTTGAACATTGGCTCTTACAGTTAAAATAAAACAAAAGGCGACCAAATGTACCAGTTTCAAGGGCCTCTAAAATGTGAAGATGAAGAATTGTTACGTTAGAGATATTTCCCCAACTGAGACCCTTTGTTAATGTCTAAAGTCACACACACTGAAAGTTAAATCACCCCTCACCTTTCACAAACAGGCTATTATTATCTTTGTTACTACTGGACCTGACATTTTCTTGCGGGAAAGGCTTGGTTGTGTTGTTTGTGGGAGGGCCCAAGAAGTACTGTTCATAACTTTCCTGAGGTGATATTACTTATAGGGCTTACTAAGGACACTGCATATGTTATTTTGCAGACTACAAGTCCAAAAATGAATCAGCAGCTAATCAGCGGCTAGCTTGTGGGACACAAAGACAGGGAGAGAGCTATTCCATGCAACCTTGTCACTGGAGCAATTTAAGACTGCATATTCTCCAGAGTAGTTCACTTCGATTACTGTGACACAAGACCAGCAAATTGTGAAAGTCAAAAAGCACATTGTGTGAGAGCCTTCCCAGAAAACTAGCCTCAGGGAACATCGTCATGGCTAATTGTGCAGAGATGACCAGCCCTGCTCCATCTGATTCTATAACTTTCAATTTGTGTGTAACATGTTCTGACTTGAAACATGGATACTGTCACTATGATCATAATATCTAGAAATATTATTGAGCAAAACATTGTCTAGAACATTAAAAATTATTGGTTAATTTTGACCATCATTGCAAATAAACAAATGTTCATCATGAGGTAAATTTGGTCTAAATGGAAATTATATTAAAATAAAACTAGTAAATGTTAGAATTCATATGAGAAATTAGTAGGTTATGGATGGTAAACACATTTGTTGGGGGCTAAAATATCAATAGTGAGAACCGGGTTGTGATTTAACATCCTGGGTCAATTTGTCAGTCTTTGTCTCTTTATTATGCGCAAAATCTTATGCCATCCTATTCATGAGGATATTGGGTGGAGCTTCATCTAAGTCGAGCAGTGGAGTGCACTAACAGGCCAATGACTGCTGCTCTGGAGGCCAGGTGTAATGAAGTGTTAAAGAGTGAACATCATCCTTCAATTAGGCCATCACTCCCCGAGTCTGTCTGATCCCCCTGTGGGAAAGGGCCAGAGCCCACTGGGAATACAGCAGAGATAGAGTCAGAACAGGTAGGAGAGATGGATGGAGATCAGTGACGAGAGATCATGGACAGAGAGGAAAGGGAGGTGAGGGTTTTGGAGTGAGAGTCTGAGGTGTGGGTTTTGGAGAGTCATGGTAGGAGGTGTGGGTTTTGGAGAGTGAGGGTAGGAGGTGAGGGTTTTGGAGAGTCATGGTAGGAGGTGTGGGTTTTGGAGAGTCATGGTAGGAGGTGTGGGTTTTGGAGAGTCATGGTAGGAGGTGAGGGTTTTGGAGAGTCATGGTAGGAGGTGTGGGTTTTGGAGAGTCATGGTAGGAGGTGTGGGTTTTGGAGTGAGAGTCTGAGGTGAGGGTTTTGGAGAG
>JACXGJ010014489.1:0-14773 GCA_016801105.1 Esox niger
TTTAAACAAATTAGCTTGATTTGTGATCTGGAAGGTGTAAATACCTCAACAAGTGAATGTTAAATAATTTTTTTACAAGCAAATTAGCACTTACAGGCCATATCAATTTAAATATTTTTCCCACAAGTAGGAAAATCATGTCTATCACCTTTCATTTCTGATTGCTTAATTTGCTCTATTTCTATATTTGACATTAGCATGTATTGTTTTGATGTATTTAAATGGCTCTTTCTACTTATTTCTAAATGGTATATATTCACCTCTAACAGCTAATGTGTAGAAGGCATTTCTGGATAGATTGGTTGCTGTGCATCAACCAGATGGGTGCTATACATTTGTAGTGGATAACTGAACAGGTCTATTGAAATGTCCAAAGTGCGGTTACTTAAATTGTCTAAAAAGGTAAATAGTAGGTTATTTAAAATCCACTTATGAAGAAAACATTTACCATAATATATATTGTAATGGCAATACACTAAAAAAGGAAAATAAAATGAAGGTACAGTAGGAACATGACCATTTATTTTTGGCCAAAAATTTTAACAAAGGGTATTCTCAAAATCATGATAATTGTGACTTTACTGTGATTACATCATATCTTTTGATGCCCTCATTCAACAGCTAGAAAAAACCTTTATACATTCAAATCTTTTCCGAAATTGGACAGTTTTCACAAATTTTGAAAGTGTATCAAGAGCTGTAGGTTAATAACACCACAAAAAAGGAAGAAAAATGCTGTAAAACACAAGAGTAAATTAATCATCACTATTATTCCAAATCTGATTACATAAAATATATACATACATATATACTAGTCCTGGAAAAATTAAGAGACCACTGCACTTTTTCTTTCCTTTCCAGAAAAGGCAAAAAGCAAGGTTTTGAGTGAGGAACAGAGAGGTTAAAATTAAGAGACCACAGCAAATTGAACGCTTCTGTTCCTCACTCAAAACATTTCATCTTTTCTGGAAAGGATATAACTATATACATACACACTGAACAGCCATAACATTATGACCACCGACAGGTGAAGTGAATATCACTGCTAATCTGGTTATCATGGTCCCTGTCAGTAAGTGTGATATATTAGGCAGTAAGTGAACATTCTGTCCTGGATGTTGATGTGTTTGAAGCAAGAAACATGGGCAAGCGTAAGGATCTGAGCAACTCTGACAAGGGCTAAATTGTAATGGCCCTTGAGCATAGCTGCAGACAAAGTGCACAGCCCCCCCTGTTTGGTATATTTTAATTATTATAAAAAATATATCTTCAATTTAAACTACCAGGTTGTGAATGAAAGTTAAAGAATTGTCCTTCTATGCCAAGGCAATAACAAAAAGGTCACACTAGGCATACAGAAAAAAGAACCCCCACCACACAGTAGGTGTTTGTGTAATTATATAGAGCATCCCTATCTGGTTTCAACGTAGCTTGTCCAAAAGTACCCATAGAGCCATTAATTAGTCCCATAAGCAGAGAACCAATCAGCACAACCCCATCAATGCACCTTTCTTACAACATACATCAGCCTTCCAAGATTCAGTAAGACTTCAAATTAGGTGTCCATCAGGCTTATTGGCTACCCTCTTAGCTATCAAACTTTACCTTCAAAGAGATATGATTTTGATGTAAAATATAATCCTATTGGCAGGGTTATCATCATGATAGTGAAGAACAGCAACGTCTTCAGTACTTTCAACAAGGATCCGTCATTCCTGAAAGCAGAATGAAACAGAAAAAAAAAACATTTAATTCAGGTAATATGGTGATCAGGTTCTTTTTACAGGTGATTAGATAACCCTGAGTAATAAAATAAACCGGATTATGGGAATAACAAAATGAATTACACTTTTTATTTCTTAAATTGATCATCATCCATATTTGTTGAAGAAAGTATGTGAACCTCAGTTTAATCAATTGGATAATATTACACTTGTAAAATAATTTGTATTTAGTCCCATTTCTTTGCATGTAAAAACAACATCAAGCTTGTAACTCAGTCCCTAAACATGGTTTCCAGAACACATGTTTACAATTCCGGATGGATCGCAATTGCAGTACAAAAAGCACTGTGCCTACTGTAAGCTGTCTGGTATAGCAATTGCAGGTAATGCAAAGAATGCTTCAGCACTTAAGTCAATTTAAGCATGAATATGTACAAACATAATGAAAAACGAAATTTTAGCAGGGATATTTAAGCTATTTGAAAGACTGCCCATGACGTCATAATGAATGCATTAGTCAAAAACTGTAATTGAACAAAGTACAACTGTTATTAGGTGTATGTAGGACACAAATCTATTGAAAATATCAATTTCATGTGAATTTGAGTGCTGTAACATGATCATTTCTGTATAAAGGGAAATCATTCAGAAAAAAATAAATGTACCTCTGGCAAGAACTGTTAAAGACAAATTAACTCTCATTAGGACAGTGAACTAATAAAAAGCAACATTTAGGAAGGACAGTGACAATATATACACAGTTAAGCAAAAGGTATTCATATCCATGCCAAATTTTGAGCTATAGTGAATTTGTATTTGACCAATGCTCTCTCATTGGGGAAATTACAAGAACATTTTAAATGGTATAAAAACTTGCCTTTTCTCAGAAATGCTAAATTTCAAGGGGTATGAATATTGTTGCACATGGGATTTTTCATAAAAATATGAAAAAAACAGAAACATTTATGTTATTCATTTGTATCTCCAGCACAACGTCTTACCATGTTTTGTCACTTGTTTGTCATTTCCAGCCAGAAGAATATTGGTAAAATAAAAATTCACTATAGCTCAACTTGTGGCATGGGTATAAAAACTGTACATACACTGCTAAAAAAAATTAAGGGAACACGTAATCATCACAGTATAACACCAAGTCAATTAATCTTCAGGAATATTAATGTCCAGTTAGGAAGCATAAGCGATTGTCAATCAATGTCACCAGTTTTGGTGCAAATGAAAGTGAAAACAGGTGCACTGGAGAGGCAACAGCAAGACAACCCAGAAAAAGGGAATGGTTTTGCACAGGTTTTACAGCTCCTCCAGAATGGCACATCCATGAGCCATTGAAAGAAGGTTTGCTGTGTCTCCCAGTAGTCAAGAGCATGGAGGAGATACCAGGAGATGGGCCATTACACAATGAGAGCTGGACAGGGCAGTAGAAGGGCATCAACCCAGTAGCAGGACTGGTATCTCCTCTTTTGTGCAGGGAGGAACAGGGGGAGCAACACCAGAGTCCTACAAAATGATCTGCAGTGTGCTACTGTTGTGCATGTTTCTGAGAAAACAGTCATAAACAGACTTCATGACGATGGCATGAGGGCCCGATGTCCTCTAGTGGTACCTGTGCTCACAGCCCAGCAGCTCGATTGGCTGTTGACAGAAAACACCAGAATTGGCAGGTCCACCATTGGCGACCTGTTCTCTTCACAGATTACATTAGGTTCACACTGAGAAGAGATGATGTGAAGGGTATGGAAACGCCATGGTGAACGTTAGGCAACATCATTCAGTTTGACCAGTGGCTCAGTGATTATCTGGGAGGCATTTCCTTGGAGGGTCGCACAGACCTCCACATTTGGTACCCCGACTGTGGTCATATACCAGAATGAAATCCTCAGACCCGTCGTCAGACCTTATGCTGGTGCAGTGGGTCCTGGGTTCCTCCTGGTGCAGGACAATGTCCAGCCTCATGTGGGTGATTTCTTATTTCTTCTTATTCTTATGTTAAGAATAAATATATTGCTTGTATATTTTGGTTGATATTAGGGAGGACAATGTAACGTGCATTTGCTGCTCAAGTGGACATGGACAACTAGCGATGGTCAAACAAGGCTTCATTAGCATTATTTTAGCAGCAGGATATTATGCTGTCAAGACTTCCATTTTCATTATCACAATCAAAGCCATTATTGAAATCTATACAACAATATAGTTAACAATATACTCTGTAAAAACGAACAGACATTAAACAAAATGTACAGACTACACTGCTAACTATATTGCTTTATATATTTCAATGATGGCTTTGATTTTTGGCTTAATCTACGCTTAATCTACCCCCTCCCCCTAACAAGAACATTTGGTAAATCTTTTCAATGAGTCAACCCCCCAATATGATACTCACTCCTACGCCCTTGCCTTAAAGCTCGTTCGCATGTACATTTTACGTTGCGCAGCCTATCAATTATTTCAACGAAGACCGTCCCAACGGAGTGGAAGAGGAAGGCTCCGTAGCAAAACGGACGCCGTATACTTTGAAAGTTCACAACGTCTGCGTCATTTCAGCACAGCAAGAGTCCATCAATATAACCGGTTAACAGTCTAGCGTCTTCCTAATGTAGGCTTGCTTGACAAAGTTAACGAAAACAAGTTTAGATAAAAATAAAATAAAAAAGAAAATAACCTAACAAAACCAGTTTGATTATGCCCTAATTGTAATGTGAACAAAGTCTAAACCATCAATTCAACCACCCACAGGCTTGTCCGCGTACTCACAGCATGCTAATCGTTAGCTAGCTACACTACATTAGTATTATTTCATAAACTTTGATGAACTGTCTGAACTTACCCTATAAAATCTGGAACAGGGCCTGGCATTGAGTTCAACGATTGTTTATTGTATTTATCCATTGTTTGTAAACTTAATGTCATGAACAATAACTTAGAAGAAAAAAAAGTCAAATTGTGCACACAGAGGGTGGCGACGAAAACATAATACTTCCGGCTTACATCACATGACCAAAATCCCGTGACACTGCAAGCAGTCAGTCTTCTTCTGTGGGGTTTAATAGTGGTTGGCATTCAAACGCTATTGGTGCATTACCAGGGAGGTGTTCACGGATGGATCAAAGGACCCAAGGATGGATCGGACGGGGGCAGCTTTTGTGGTTAGGGGAGAGGGTGTGAGTGTCACTATAAGGGTTACGGATCACTTGGCGGTTTACATGGCTGAGCTTCTGGCGGTGCAGTTTGCATTTAGGTGGGTGGAGGACACTAAGCCAGAAAGGGTGGTTATTTGCTCTGATTCACGTGAGGTGTTGATTAGTTTGCAGTCCATCAAGTAAACTATGCGGCAGGACATTTTAAACAGGTTGTGGGAAGCACAGGATAGAGCCAGAAGAGATAGGATACAGGTGTCATTGATGTGGGTTCCGGTTCATGCTGTGGTGGCTGGAAACCAAGTAGCCGATACATTTTCGAAACAGGCCCTGATGAGGGGGGTGGTGGACGTGGTGGTGTCCTTGAGCAGGGCAGAGGCTAAGGTGGTTGTGTGGAAATAGGGGAGGAAGGTGTGGCAGGACCAGTGGAATGTGGACACCAGAGGAAGGCACCCATTCCAAATATAGGGTGAGATTGGGGATGGAAGGAGGGCTGTTAGGAGTAGTGTGGGGGAAGGGATTTTGACTAGATTGAGGGTAGGGCATTGTGGATTGCATCGGACTGGGTTGTGTGACTACTGTGGAGAAATGGAGACGGTGGATCACGTCCTGAGGCAGTGCAGGCACTATGAGAAGGAGCGGGAGAGTTTGCGACAGGATCTGAGAGCAGACGGGGTGCAGGTGTTGAATTTAGTAGCTGTGTTGGGAAGTGGGTGTTCAGGGGAAGTGTTTAAGTGTCTGTTTTAGTTCCATAGAGAAACTGGGTTGGCAGGGAGAATTTAGGTCCTCACTGAAGCTGCACCACACTCCTTTACAGTAGGTGGCGGTAATGCACCAATAGCGTTGGATGCTAAAACCACCGTTAAACCCCGAAGAAGAAGAAGAAGAAGAAGAAGAAGAAGAAGAAGAAGAAGAAGAAGAAGAACAACAACAAGTAAAAAACAACAACCACAACAAAAGAAGAAAAGAGACGGGACAATGAAATCAGCTTTTAAAAGACAAGCTTCTGAGGCAAGCCACTCGGACAACAAAAAAATTAAATTGAACAAGCCTGATAATAGCGGAAGTAAAATACAAAACGCGGGTAAGCAGAGTTGAGATTTTTAGTAAAGTACAACGCATTGGCATATAAAATGCTACACCATTCACCCAACAAAATAGTGAAGGTATACTGCAGTATCTCATTTTACTAGTTAGAATGAGCGCATTGGACTTCACTCAAACACATAGAACAGTAGTAGTTATGAGAGTTATGATTTTGCAATTGTAATGTTCATTATGCGGGAATGGCTACAGTGAGGGGGGGAAAGTAGTTGATCTCCTGCTGATTTTGTACGTTTCCCCACTGACAAATTATATAATTGTCTATAATTTTAATGGTAGGTTTGTATGAACAGTGAAAGACGGAAAAACAAAAGAATACAGAAACACACATGTCAAAAATTTTATAAATCGATTTGCCTTTTAATGAGTGAAAAGTGTTTGATCCCCTCTCAATCAGCTCCCAGGTGTCTTGTATACAGGTAACGAGCTGAGATTTGGACCACACTCTTAAACGGAGTGCTCCTAATCTCAGTTTGTTACCTGTATATAAATCAAGCAATCAATCAGATTCCAAACTCTCCAGCATGGCCAAGACCAAAGAGCTGTACAAGGATAACATGTACTAGATTGGAGACATACACAAGGCAAGAATGGGCTAGAAGACCATCGCCAAGCTGCTTGGTGATATGGTGACAACAGTTGGTGTGATTATTCGCAAATGGAAGAAACACAAAAGAACTGTCTCTCCCCTCGGAGTTGCAATGATCATGAAAACAGTGAGGAATGAGCCCAGAACTACATGCGTGGATATTGTCAATGATCTCAAGGCAGCTGGGACCATAATCACCAATAAAACAATTTGTAACACACTACACTGTGAAGGACTGAAATCCTGCAGTGCCCGTGAGGTCCCCCTGCTCAAGAAAGCACTTGTACGGGTCCATCTGAAGTTTGCCAACGAACATCTGACTGAAAGTATTGTGGTCATATGAAACCAATATCGAGCTATCTGGCATCTACTCAACACACAGTGTTTGGAGGAGGAATGCTGGCTATGTCACCAAGAACACCATCCTCACCATCAAACATGGAGGTGGAAACATACTTGGGGGGGGTTTCTGCTAAGGGGACAGGACAACTTCACCGCACCAAAGGGACGATGGACGGGGCCATATACTGTCAAATCTTGGGTGAGAACCTCCTTCCCTCAGCCAGGGCATTGAAAATGGGTCGTGGATTGATATTACTAGTTATGCAGAGCTATTTTAATGTTTGAACAATCAACCTAAAAGGCAACACCCGGGCAACAAGAAACATCTGTCAGTCACATGTTCCAATACTTTTGCTCACTTAAAAAATGCTGTGGTCTAATGCAAACGGTGATGTCCTAAGTTGTTTAACACAGTTCCAATACTTTTGGAGGGGACTGTATTTCCAAACTTGGAATGACTTGTAGTTGGACAAAAACATTCCTGCCAATCAGAGTCCTCATGGGTGTCTCCGCTTGCATACGCTGTGAAACCTACTACCGCAGACACTGATTTACAAAAAACAATGTTAGTTACAAAACTGAGTGTCCGTATTTTACATTGGCAAGTGTTATAAATGAGTTGCATGATTCCAAAAATGTTGTTAAAAATATGCTCATTTATATACAACTTACAAAAGTAATTCCTAGCTTGCAAATGTTTTTGTTTGCAACCTAATTTTACAACTCTAAATAACATATTTTGATGTTTTACTTTCATAGTTGACCTATCAAATATGTTCAGTCACCCATGCAGGGTTATGGACCAAGTTGGTTAACGGAGTCAGCATTTTGTGATTCATTTGTTTTGGGGTTGCATTTGGAAGTGAATCTGAGCTGTTAGCCAGGTACTTATTTAACCTAAAGTTTGGCACTGGAAAATGATTTTCCTTGCCCACAGAAAGGACTAAAACAGAGAAGGGCTCGAACAAGAAGAATCCAAAATCCTTGGGGTGCTCCGATGTTTCTCAAAGTTCTAAAGGTGGAATAAAGATGATTCAGGATGGATGTCTCGATGTTACAAAGAATGACAAAGGACAACTTGTTTTTAAAGGTAGGTCAAGTCTACATCTTCAACTCTTTACACATGAGTATTAGTTCTACAGAAAATGTATATGTGTGTATATATACACACATCCTTTTTTTATCAGACTTTCCACAGTTCCAACCTAACATGTCACCTAAGGAAGTACTTCAAGCGGGCAGCTTTGGTGGTACCTATTTCAGACCAATATTCTCAAGTGTCACAAGTGAGAAGCCTACTGCACACATCTTAAATCATTACTTTCAATGTCAAGATTTTATGTAGATTAAAAATGTTGGTACTCAGACGTTTTATTTATTCTTAGAACAAAATTACAATGATGAATGGAAGGAGCTCCCTGAGGATTGGCTGAACGGTTTGAACATTCCCACACAGGTGATTATCCAAACCAAACATATTATACATATACCTAATAAATGATAAAATAAACCCATAATCACATACATTGGTCTTTATCCAGGTGTCATCTAGTAAATTTCAGTCATGTATTAATATAGTCTTTTATGAGAGCAGAGGTTCTATCTTTTTGACCTCTGTGTAGGCCACGTTTATGCAGTCTTTTTAGCCCAAGTGTAAAGAATCTCAAGAATGAAAAATATCTGTAAAAGGTTATTTGAAGAGTTAATTTTTTTAATTCTAATTATTGTTAAATATTGGTTAAAACATTTCTCACTTTTCCTACTGAGTCAGCAATTGCAGAAAATATATTACCATTTATATTTACCGTATATATTTTTTTATTTACTCACCATTTTATATTTTTCCCCTTTGAACACCTGTGGTAGATTTTGGAGTAATCTACCAACATCCTCACAACACCAAATTAGGTCATATCTTTAGGAAGGATGTTGTTCTATTCCTCCAGTAGACTTCCAGAGTAAAATCCATGCCTAGGAGCACTGAAGCTGTTCTGGTGGCTCATGGTGGCCCAACACTTTACTAACACTCTTCATGTTGGTTTTTCTTTTAATTTGTCACCCTCTTGTAGATTAGCTAGACATGTTATCACTGGTATGGTCATCACTGCCCTTACTGGTAGAACTGAGTTGACACTCTTAGATGTTTTTATGGGAATTTTCTTTATTCAAAAGCAAACAATTTAAGTCTTTGATTTACAAAGTGATACCTATTTGATTATCAAGCAATATAGTTGTTAATTATAGTAGTATGTATATATATATATATTACATTGAATTACAGGTCACACTTTATTAGCTAGCAGTTAGCTGACGTTTGCTAGCTACAGAACGTTCAATCACTGTTTGCGCCTGTTTCAATTTGAGGTTCACACTCAATAGCTGAATTTACAGAGCCACAGTAGTGAGCAAACCGATGGCGTAAACTAAAATTGAAGTCAAAATTGAAGTCTGAAACATAGAAAAAAGAACTCTCATAATTTAGTCATAATCTGCCCATTGGAGATTATAAAGTTGTTAAATTGATTAATTATATAAAAAATACTTGTAATTTGGTTTACTTTTTTGTCTGTAATGGTACATCACTTGTAGAGAAGTTCTTTGAAATTTGGCTGGACATAGTATAAGTATTGGAAGCCAGTTTTAGCAAATTGGAATGGAGATTAGTCACACTGTATTGGCAAAAGTGCCCTTTATTGATTTAGATTAACTTGTGGTCATTTTGCAAGTCCATGTTAACATGAATGCAAAGACTGGATGTCTACAGAAACAGGTACTTGTAATAGTGTTGACGCTAGCTAGCTTTATATAGGAGCTTCCTTCAAACTGTTACCGGAGCCATAACAATGGTATCCAGATGTTCTAAAAGGGAGATAAATGAGAAAATCCTGAACAATCCCTTTAAAGCTTGTCATGCACCCCATGTTAGAATTTTGTAATAAACCTTCATTTCAGATATTTTGATTACATTCAAATATGCAGAATTGGAAGCCCTGGAATCCAAATATGACATTATGACCAGGTTCAACGATGTTATTAATTATTTAAAGATTGTCACATATTTGTTTCCCATGCAGGTGGCCTCATTAACATATCGAGACAGCGTTAACACATACAAAGTGAAGTGTGGAGGCAGTCTAGAAATGTGGGAAAGCAGTGGTTGGATTGTAACCCAGGATCCCTATGGGTGGTTTCAGTGGTACTGCAGGTATTTACTGTTATTATATTTATTCAGTTTGATTATATACATTTTTGTTTGCATTCTACATTTCACCAACAGAAATTCTAAAGCTAGATACTCGCAAGCATGAACAAAAATCTAGATTGGAGGCACAGTTTGTAGGTATCTTCGTAAAGTACTGTCTGTGATGACGGTATTCTTTGAATCTCACTCTTAAATGTATGTTTATTTCAGGTTTTACCTGGGTCAGCGTACTAAGGATGATGAACGTCAGATTGGGCGATGGGCTAAGTGCGCTGGGGTAAAGGGACGCTGGAGAAATAATCTGATTGCCAAAATCGTCCGGTCAGGATGTAGCTTTGACAACACAGCTGTCTCTCCTGTGGTCAGACAAACATTACAACATTGGGGGTACAAATTGTCCAAGGAGGACTATGAGGAGGGTGCCAAGAGGGTTAAACCCAAGTAACATCTCAAACTGCTCTAGTCATTACACAGGTACACAAATAATTGCATGATTTTCTTTTATTTTTGTATGTGTTGAGATTCCTACTGTTAATACAGTTTTTAACTTGGTCTTTTTTAAATCAACCTCCATTTTTCTTGAAGTTTCTGTCCATTACCTGTTGGAGGTAGTAGTGCACAGCAAAAATAAAGTGACTTGATAGGTCTCACGTGCATTTTACAGTTGTAACAAGAATTTTGTACAGATACCTTTATTTGTATTGTAACTTTTGTTGAATTTTCACCAGTGAATTCCACTGTAAATCATAAACACTCCTAGTTTGTAATGGCATTGTATCTTTCACAACATGGTGTCTATGACTTGGCAACTAAACTGAAAAGGGTGTCTATTGCAAACAGCAGAGTAATTGCAACCAAACAAGAATTAAAACAGCTGCTATTGTTCAATGGGTGCTCTCAGCCCAGAACTGCCAGCAGGGTTAAGCTCCCAGCCTAAAAGTATTTTCTAAGGGTGGGAAGAACCAACATTGATTTATCACTAATTTTAAAAATCTGTTTTGTAATTTGGGAATTAATTGGTTTAAATTAATCATTTTGGGAGTGGTTTTTGCCCCCACACACTATGAGGAGGATGATTTTAAGAGGTACAAATGTGTTTAAGGATCACATTTGGGGAATTGCCAAAATTGGTTGAATCTTGGAAACTCACAGTCTCAAAAACTATAATCGGACATCACCTACATGCTAACTATAATATTAATTACTGCCTTAATGTCTTCCAAATGGCACCCAACAAGGTAAGATTTGTTTTGAAATAGTAACATTTACTTTGTGTGAACCAATGGCATGAATTCTCTTATTGTCCTTTCATTAAGTGGTACCCAAGAAAATGTTTTCAAATACAGTTGGTATATGTTCTGAGTCCCCACATTTACAGGAAAGAACAAGTCTAATTATTAAAATCAGTGACATGTACCACTACAACTCCACAATGCAGAAAAGAGTAACAATTTAAAATATACCTTTTGAACTATACCTCCAAACATTTGACAATGTATATACAATGAAGTACCCGTGTATTGTCAGTACCAGACATTTGGACATACCTACTGATTTAAGGGTATCTCTTTATTTGGTCTATTATCCACGTTGTAGAATTATAGTGAAAATAAAACAATGAAAATCATGTAGTAACCAAAAGATTGTTAAACATGTAACCTAGGTCACTGTAGCAAGCAGGTCCTGGGTGCACTACATGCAAGCGGTAACACAGAAAACCTATGGTTACAAAAGAAGTCAAGTTTATTATTTGATTCAATGAATAGCAATTATTGGGTTAATAAAAATACATTTTAAATGCATGTACATGGACAAGTTGGCTATGCAGAAACCATCCCTCGACCCACAACAAAATCAATCTTCCTTCATAAAAGAGGTAAACATTCATAGAGCCACCTACAAACAAAAATCTCCCAGCCTACCTCAATACTACAATACATAGACACACCAGACGAAAATACGAACTCACCCCTGTATATAGTCAGTGCCATGCAAATGACATCTTCAACACCTCAACAATTCGACAGGAACACCAGCTATAATATAAATCAATTGCTCTCAGACACAACATACGAAACGTATACAAGTTGGCAACCCGCATAGTTTATTATAGGGCGCCGTTTGTAAAATGTTGCACGTTCTGCCATCATGTTCAGTTTTGCACATTTAGCATCGCAAGTGCATTTAGCAAGTGTTTTAAATACATGACAATTTTCAACTGGCACTTTTTCAGACCTTTAGAGAGACATTCATGCAATAACTTCCAAGAGTAGTATTCTGCAGTAATGCAAAATTATAAAAATAATATCTTAAATATAAATGTAAATGGTAAATGTTAAATATAAATGTAAAATATAAATTTGAGATGTTCAATTTTTACAACGGAATATTACTGCCACTATGGTAATTGGCCACATCAGGCCATAGTCTGGTAAAAGCTTGTCTGGGCGAATTAACAATAATACAAAATAATAATTAAATTCTAATATGTGGAAACAATTCATTGTTGCTTTATTATTGGTCACTGTGTGTGCTTATACCTTAACTCAGAATCTGAATTACAGAAACAACATCAAAACGCCATTACCGTAAATGATTACATTGAAAGGGGATGTATGTAGGTTTCACACTACGTGTGGAAGATGGGTGAATTGCCACAGAAAGTTATCTTTGAAACCAACTCTGATCGAAACTATTATCACTAAAATTCATTAGCAAGTGTATTGGTAAACGTCAGACTGGTGAGGGTGGCTGGCTAGTGGTAGCATGGCTAGAATCATACTGTATTTGGACAAAAAGCATACTATTACTTTTTCAAGCCTGGTACTCTGGAGGTGTGGGCCAAGACCTCTCCTAAGTTTAAAACAGGCCAGGAGACAGGGAACATTTTGAAAATCCTTTCCTTAGATCTACAAGGATTTATAGTGGAGAAGAAGAAATGACCCTACTCGCCCGGCACAATAATATTGCTGTGTAAGACGTTGAGGCTGAGACGGGGTCCAGTGACACTGTGGCCCTATCCGTGGGAGGCCCCGGACATGGCCCAACAGGCAGGAAATCAATCCACCCACATTGCTAAGCATTAACCAAAAGGACACCCACCAACTGCAACCACCCTAAAATGAAGGCTGAGTATTGCCAGCAGGGTTCCGCCCAATTGCACGATGTGTGTAACAGAGAGACAACCAACAAGTCAGTGACTCTGCCACGGAATGGCATTGGAGGGAGGGCATCCCGGTGGCGATGAGAGCCCACCTGGCAAGACAGCAAGGGTGGACAGTATCAGGCCTTTCTTGTCACTTTCAGGAGTGCAAACACAGTGCTATGATGGGGTTTGCAACCGAACTGGAGCATTTTATGTTATTTGTCTTCAAGAAGGCATTCAGTTGTTGTGAAAAAAACATCTACGATTTTTGAGAGGAACGGGAGGTTCGATATTGTTCTATAATTGTCTAATATGTCTGGATCCAATTACGATTTTTTTTTGTAGAAACTTAATTTCCGCAATTTTTTGTGAGTTTGTTACACATCTGGAATAAAGGGAGCTATTTATTATGTTCACCATTGGCTGACCTAGCTCCGGAAATATCTCCTTAAGTATTTTTGTTGGAATCGGGTCTAGTTGACAATTTGTGGGTTAGAACTCATTACTAATTTAGTGAATGCGTCGAGCGATACAGGATAAAACATTTCAAGTGTCCCCGTTGATACTAGGTCAGGAAGATTCAGTACATTCTCAGGACAACTGAGATTTTTGGGGAAAATACCTATTTGAGGACGAGTCAGCTGTATTTTAATGGTAATGTACTTATCATCAAAGAAGTTCATGTATTCATTACAGCTGAAGTGAAGAACACTTTCTGTCATGACACCACCCTGTGTTGGTCTCTGTACTTGTACTCTTGTCATGATGCTTGTTCCCGAAAATACGATTAAACCTGAAATGATTAACTGTAATGCTAATGACTGAAGGGGATTTTGATTGATAAATTGTGAACATTTCCCATCTAACACAACTACTAGGTTAGACAAGAATTCTGGAAATTCATTGAGGAACATTGTGTATGGCCTGTGGATCTGTAAATTGTAGCTATGTAAACCGATTCAACAGCCTGGTTAGCTTTCATGAGTAACACTTCAAAAGAATGAAAAGCAGTGGTGCGTTTAAATGTATATTTTCTGTCATAAATATTAGCATCAGCCCGTCATTTCGGGATGCACGGGAATATGATCTCTGGTGTAGTCAGGAGAGGTTTTATTTAGGGCAGTAAATTCATCAGACTTTAGCCATGTTTCACACATTTAGTTTATGATCAGTCATTAATTCATTTACTGCAACAGCGCTTGGAGCAAAGGATTTAACATTTAGGAGACCCGTTTTGAGATGCGAGGTAATACAGTCATTTAAATTTGTGACCATTATGGAGGAAGGCTTTCTCTTAAAAGTGTTGCTATTGTTAGCACTACCTTGTTTAACTTTTCTCAGCCTTCAACGAGTCACAGTCGCAATAGGCAAAACGATACTAACTACACTCGCTATGCTATCGACTGACACCACTATGCTAGCAGACTGTGATATATTCCGAGTCTTCTAACTTTCTTTATGGAAACATCTAAGAACGTTTAAATAGAAGGTTAGCCAATCAAATTGTTA
>JACXGJ010014490.1:0-14762 GCA_016801105.1 Esox niger
CACCCCCCCCCCCCCCGACAGGGAATTCGGTATGTGCTGTCAGACACACCAAAAACACCTCATTCAGTCCGGGTTCATTGTCTGTCTGTTCAAAAACCTAAAACTAGCGGCCGTCAGTACAGCCTGGTCAAGCATGGCTAAGTATGGTTTAAGGGGGCGAAGTGAAGCGCAACGTTGTGAGAGGCGTCAGAGGACTGAGCTGATTGAAGTACCTGACCTTTTGGTGGTTCTGTGTAAAGAGAGGGTCTGCAGACTCTCAGTCAGCTGTCAGATACTGCATCCAGGCTGGGAGTGGGAGTCGGGGCCTGACACCGGCGCCCACGACACTGCCCCGTTTGTGTCATCCTCACAAACAGCCAGCCAGAGCTCCAGCTAGGGAACGTTTCCACTAATAGGAGTGTGGGGGCATTTCTGAGAATGCCGCCAATCCGCAAGAAAACACCACCTGCTGCTGGCTTGAGATAATCAGCTTTGTAGCTAGGAGCAAATGGCCTTGAGTGACATGTCAGGTAAGTGTGTGCGTGTGTGCGTGTGTGCGTGCGTGCGTGCGTGCGTGCGTGCGTGGGTGCGTGTTTGCGTAGAACAGTGAGATCACATTTTTAGAGGACTCTGTTATCAGTTACCTTGTGAACACACTCTTTGTTCTGTCCTGATCAAAGCGGTTGGTCCATTCTGGCACATGGGCTACATTTCCATGTCATGTCACCTCAGCATGTTGCAGTGCGCTCTGAACCATCGCCTTTGGTTTATGTGAGGTTCTCCAAGGAAAGTCTTCAGACCCTTTTTTTACAGACATCAGTTCCACCTGTCTCTGTCATGGTGCTGTGTGAAGGGTTTGCTGCATGCGTGATCATTCTGCGACTCGGTTCTCCGCGGGGCGGCTAACAATAATGATTACGGCTGTGTTGCTTTCCAGAAGGGGAGGGGGTGGGGGGTGTTGCATTTTACAGGGGTGAGTGGATAATTAGGGTGGGACAGAAGGGGAGATGTGAAGGGAGTGCCTGAGTAAGGCTGTGGACACAGGAGTCTACAGTATAGGTGCGTTAAGCCCCAGCACTTGCTAACACTGTTGTGTGATCCACTGCGTAAGAGATCATGGAGGCTAGCCTGTCCCTTTATGGTCACACAGTGCTGGAAGGCCCATGTATTTACATTAGGTCAAATAATAAGCTGGTGGAAAATAAAATCAAATATTTGACATATGCTTCATATGACAAATTATACAAAAATAGGTGTGGAATAATACAGAACTTGTTAAAAAAAAGGCAGATAGAAAGAAGTAAATGAATATGTGGTCATGGATCGTCTCAACAGTTAAAGTCAAATGGATATATTAGTTACTGCGTGTTCCCATGATACTGACCTGATGAGAAGCCCTCTTGGGACAGCTGTGGAGGACATGTCAATTCCTCTAATCCTGTTTAAAGTCCTCTAATCCCAACCTAGACTTTTGCTTTACTCTCCCTAAAACAGAGCTTTTAGTGTTTTTTGGCTGTATGGATCAGTCCTGGGCAATTCCTCTTCTCCCCTCGATCAGTCACTCTAATGTCAACTGGCCATCAGGGGATCACTGACGTTCAGAGGACTTTAAATTAGAACGGAATCACACTGCAAGGTCTTTCAAAGTGACGTCACCCTGTCCCCTATCCTCCACCCCCCTCGGTTAGCTAGCCGACCCTCTTCTCTCCCTGTGTGACTGAGAGCTCAGTGGTTTCCTAATCACATGCCTGTCTGCTGAAGCACTTGGAAAATATGCCATCGAGCTAGTTTCCACTGAGGGCGACCAAGGCAGGAAGGCAGGCATAACTATTTTAACATGCTTAGACCAGCAGGGCCCAGAACTCCTACCTGCACGCAACCTGAAGCCCCCCCATCCCCACGCACGCACCCACACGCACTCACAGCTCCCAGTCCTGGGGGGAGTGAAGCTTGCCCCAATTTCTGATCTGGAGGCCGGCCCCTCTGATCAAATTCTGTCGTGTAACTGTGGCCCAGAGCTAAGGGCTCAGAAGAATGCAGTAATAACAGTTGTCCCCTCTGATTCACTGTGCTGATTGGCAAGGGAAAATGTGAGTCCAACTCTTTTGGACTCCCCATACAGACACCGTGTCCACATATGAGCAAGTACCTAATGTAGAATAAACCCATTTAGTAAGGGTTGATTCCTTTACCGTAGCAGCAAATAAAGACGTTTTAATGAGGATCTTGCAAACTTTCCAAACCTTAGAAACTACAAGTGGGCATTATCCTGTGTAAAAAGTGTAGGTCAGCCCTGGGTCATAGTACACTGAACCACACCCCTTTCTGCCTTGTTGCTTAAATATAGGCAGAGGCCACCATCAGCTCGTCCTTCAGAATTTATGCTGTGAATATCTCTGTCAAGAGGAGGAATGTTCCATAAAGGCTTCCCACTGATATCCAACCTGGCTTCTGCGTCAGCCCCCTTCTCCCTGAGCCCCCAACGCACACATACACATACACACACACACACACACACATTACATCAACCCTTTAGATTTTGGACCATCTTCATGAGCTCGATGACGGTGGTCAGTCTGCATTTTATGGCCGGGGCAACAGAGACTGATCTGCCCATAACCATCGCAGCTATCTGTTTGTCATAGGACTTATGTGTTTTCAGCCAGGGCATTCAGGCATCCCAGAGTGCCGTCATTGGTCAATGCGCCGCATGTGTTTCCAAAAGCACAGTCAAAGTTATTTATAACTAACCCAAGGTGGTAATTCCAGGACTCCCTTCACAGAATTTCAAGTGAGTATTCGGAAATGCTCTGAAAGGACTGGAGATTTATGTTCGATGTGGTGCTGGCTACTTTGCAGTTACAATAAAACCATATAATGTTGCTCTGCATCTATTAGAAGAAACTGGCCAGTAGTTTTCTATATTATTACATTAATAAGGGGAGCCCCCTGTCAGATCTGAATATATTGATTTGTCTTATATTATGTGCAACTTAATGCCAGACATCTCAGCTGGAAGGTCTAAATTGACACCTATGCCTAATTAACTGTGAAGTTACAGTTGGCTGACTGGTTGTATCCAGTATCAACAGAAATAATTTCACAACATTACTAAAGATAGCCAGGTAATGTTAACTTGGACAGTGAAACATCTTTGTTGGCTCTGTGTTCTAGCACTTGGACAGTGTTTCCCAATCCTGGTCCCAGGGGGTGCAGGTTTTTTGTTTTGCCCTAGCACTCACAAGCCTGATTCAAATGTTTCCCTACCATTTACACACTTAATTGAAGTAATCAATCTACAGGATCTCCAAGTCTTTCGTTTGAAATAGGTTTGTGAGTGCTAGGGCAAAAACAAAAACATACACTGACCTAGGATTGAATATCATCCAATGATCGCTTAAAATGGAGTCTGACATCTTTATAACTATTTACCATATATTTTGTTACATCATCAATGAAGACAAGTGAGCCAGTTAGCAGCGATTCATGCCCAAAACATAACACGCCTGCACCATATTTCACAGATGAGGTGCCAGTTCTTTTGTTTTTTCCACACTTCCCATCTCCTGTTATTACATTGATGTTTGTTCTTTGTCTCTCTGTCCACAAAACCTCTGCATGATATATTGGTTATTTTTTAAGGCTGTCTTGTATTTGAGGATAACTAGTGTTTCGCACCCAGCAGTCCAGCCTCTGTAGTTTGGCTTGTAATGTCACCTGTGTATGGTAGTGCCTGTTAAATCCACATCTACCTCCTAGAGTGTATTCCTGATTTGTCAGGCAGTTGTTGTTTTTTCATTGTAGTGGGAATTTTCTGGTCATCCTCTAGAAAGATTGTACTTGGTCTAACCAGGTTGTTGGACATGGCTGAGTTGATTTCTTTCTTTTTGTATTGTACCAGACAGTTGACTGTGGCCTATATCATGTTTTGGCTATGTCTCTGATCGATTTGTTCTGGGTTATCAGCCTCATGATGGCCCGCTTGACTTGCGCTGACACCAGTTTGTCAGATACCAACGACAGACTCCAAATGCAAAGCCTAGTATCTAAATGGTTCATCCAATATGGCTGAAAAGGCAATAAAATGAAAACGAACAGTCTGCACTTCAAACCCATATTCAGAACCTCCAATCCAAAGTGCTGAAATACAGAGCCAACAAATCAACAAATGCGTCGCTATCAAAATACTTTTTAAGTTCACTATGTGTGTCTCAGGTGGGTAAACACACGTTTGATAGACATGCTTCTCTCCTACCCTGGGCAGTTAGCAGTCAAAACACATTAAATTCCTTTGTAGCCAGCAGCATTTAAACAAGTCTCTCCTTAGATCTTGCAGTTCTCCCCTTCATTAGTCATATTATGCTGGATATTGATGTTCAGTTTGAAGTTGGTGCTATGACTCACCTCTGGTTGATGTAGAATAACTGCTTTAAATACAGATGCATGTAAAATGCATAGTATAAAATCAGGCCTTCTCAGAAGATTTTAAAGGAGAGTATTTCTTTTCATTTGTGCAATGCAGTTTTGGATTTAAAAAAATGAGGAAGTAGGAAAAAATTGCTCCATTCTGTATCTATTTGTACTGTAGGTCTGTCCCTGGATATGTTCTGTCATATCCTGCTTATGTTTGCAACTTCCCGTAACACCTGACTTTCCAGTCTGGAGTACACTGAACCGTCGCCTGTAAATGGAAATCCTATGCAGTTATCAGAGAGATACAGACACATAAAAAGACAGAATATGGGAGCTGGAGGAGAAAAGAGACAGGAGGAGTAGGAGGACAGTGGGGAGAGAGGGGGCAGCCATGGCAGAGTAAGAAGGTGAGAATGAATGACGTCTCCAGTGGAGATGAAGTGTCCCGGGGCAGGGTTTCTGAATCTGTATTACCCAGGGCTCCCATTTTGACATTATAAAGTAGTGTTGCACAGAATTGTTCAGTTTGTATTGTTCTCTTAATTTTAACCCTTCTGTTCCTCACTAAAAACCTTCCTTTTTTTGTCATTTTGGAAAGGAAAGAAAAAGGTGCAGTGGTCTCTTAATATTTTTCAGAGCTATAACTTTATTGAAATAGCCAGTGTTGATTTACCCAACTAACTGGATTTTTTTTGTTTAATTTGACGGACCTGGAAAAATATTAGCTGTTTTAAAGTACATTTCCTGCAATTCAGAGCCTAGTTTCACTTGACTTCTGCCAGTGTGGTGTGATGGAATGGCATCCTGTGGACAAGTGGACCCAGGGGAAACCCGACATGAGGGTGCGTGTAACGCCGTGGACAATTGATTTCCCCTATTATCAATTAACTGCTGTGTTGTCTCTGTGCTATTAATGCACCTTCAGGCCAGGAACCTGGGAGCCTTTTGAGCTGGTGGAAGGAAACCGAATGGGTTCGTGCATTAAGGGGAGCAATTCAGTCACTGCTCCAACTGTTGTGTTTATAGTCATTATCATTATGGGGGCCACAAGCAGGCCATGAGCCCATGTCTTTGTTGTACTTTTTTGCCTTGTTATGTTCCCCCTTGAAAAGATGGCAGTAAATCCCGAAACCAATAAAGCGCCATGAAAACTGAAATTATTCTGCTTGTCTCCTTTTTTCTCACCACCAAATGTTAATAGTAAGCTATTTATAACAACAACAATTCAAACGATTAGACAAGATTCAACCAAATGTCATTCTATCAGATTTTATTGTAGTATATGTGGTGCAGTATATTTCATCAGTGTACTTCTGATTGTTGACGACAAACATATTGCTAATTACTGTACATTTCAACTCCCCATTCGATTGCTAAAACATCTTCCTATTTCCCTTGTCCCGAAATCTTACTGACAAGTCATCATCCCGTCCTAAGTTTTACTCAATCTATAGCAAACACCACATCTACTTTTCAGAGAACAAAGGGTAGGCTACGGCCTTTCACGAAAGCTCAGTGAAATTAATTAACCATTCCCATGAACATTAGCCACATTTATTTCTGGTGAACTGCCCTAGGCGCTCAAAACATAAAAAACATTTCTCACAGTCCCACAAAATTCTATCGTTTTTTGGTTTGATCACATCTCTGCCTGATCTTGTTCTCACAGTGGCAGGTGTGACCTGATAGTCAACACTAGCAGACACTTGAGTTTGTCTTGGAAGGATGGGAATTTCCTCCTCCGAGTGACGCAACATTTGGGTGTCTTTGTTGTTCTCTGTTGCAGGTATGAGCACCAAGTCAGGAGGGTTAAGTCTGAGTGGCCTCATAGCCCTCTTACCATGTACCAACAGAATGTTCCATGAGCCACACATTGTCTCTTGCTGAAAAATGAGGAAGGGACAATGTTACAGGATTTCGCAATCATCCTTCTTTTCTTTCCCGGAGCTGAACATTGTTCAAGTCGGGAGGTGCTTGAACCAACAAGGCTACAATGTTTAGCAAGGTGGTACATAAGTAACGCCCTAGAATAAGCTCAGCTGTTCTGTAACCATTATTCAGAAGGGTGGATCTGAACACAAACTCCCAATAAAAAAGGTTTGGTCTTATTCAACATGTTTGTGACTGACTGAACCGCATCCTAGTTGCTCTAATTAAACTTGGAGCTGCTTGTCACATTCAGTCTGGTGCAAAATGCAGTCCGTTATCTGTGACTAACATTTCTGATATGCCTTGGCTGGCAAACATTGATTTTAAATGGCCAATGACATTTATGGACCTTGATGGGCTGAGCTGAGCTCTGTACATATCTTGGTCAACCACTAACATACGCCTGCACCTAGTATCTGCCAAGGTCTGTTTAGTTTGCCATTTGGTATGAATGGCTCTTGTGCATTAGATCTCTTTTGATACACAACCTGCTCCTTAGATCTAACACTTGGCAGCATGGCCCTGGCCTCTACTGATTTTCTAGCATGTTCATAGCATTTTATTACTTCTTGGAGTCTTTCATGGCAGCGTAGTCACTGTCAACGCTGAGCTGTTGTGAATCATTATTAATCATTGTGCCATTGTAGTAGATGCTTTTATGTCCTCCATTGGTTCCCCATCAACTTCGCTGTTACTGTTTAACAGGAGAGATTGTTGGCTGTGGTTTTTCTCTGGAACACGAGAGTTGGAGAAAGAATATTTCATAAACTTCATCTCAAATTTTTGAATCGTTGGAGGGAATCTGTCAAAGGCTTGGAGTCCCAGTCAGCTCAAGAATGGCTTATAATCTGTGATGTCCTGGATCTGCTCAGATGCCCTAGTCACAAATAATACCTCTTTGTGAACTCGATTGTAGCGTTGGTCAGTGCTCTAGGTTTGTATCCGCCACTGGGGACCGTTGATCAATCTGTTTTCAAATAACCGTAACCAGTTGTTGGATTTACGATGCATTGCTGATAGGGAACAGATCAGACCAGCGATCTTGTTACAAAGAGTGGAATACAGCTACAGCATTTCTGAAGACACATATCTCAGCGTCAACTGTCCTCCCCTGACTCCCCATCCCCCCGGGAGAAGTAAATATGCAGTCGGGTAAGTGGAGGTGCTCCGTAGTGACGTAAATCGCCCTTCTGCTGCAATGTTTGCAAACACAGTGGGGGTCTATTTTAAGTGTGTGATAGGGAGAATGCTGCATACAGAATACTGCTGACGTCACAGATGAAACAAGACTCTGCTCTGATAGCCTTTGCTAGCCGGGTTATACTGCATCCAGGAAAAAGGTGCAGATACAAGGGAAATGTCAGTATGCTGCAGGTCTGTGGTTGATTGCCGCAGAGCAAACTGCTCTGAGAGAGAACTGAGAGAGAGTTCTGGAGGAAGAGGGTCTTAGAAATTGTAAATAAAGAGATCAAGGCAACAAGACAGAAATAGGAGAGAAGGGGGGAGTAAATAAAGAGAGAGAGAAAGAAGGGTGAGGAAGAGTGCCAGTCCAGTGCTGATTAAATGATCCCAGCTTGTCTCACATTAAGCTCAAGATACACAGGGATTAGTGTCTAGGGGTTCTGCTTGTGGGTGTGGATGTGTTCATACTTTTGTGTGGGAGGAGGTTGTGTGGGTGGTTTCTCAACTGGTTTGGACTGAGAAAGGAAATGGCTACATCTGGTACCTATCAGTGTGTTCTATACGCAATATTTTTGTAGTCAGTGTCAGTACATACAGTATTATGTGTGCTTTTTTACTTCAGAAACCACCCAGGAACATGACACCCTTCGTTGTCACAAACATCTTCCTTGAGTAATTTGTAATGTTCTTTTGTCAGTGAGATAATTTGTCTGTGTCATGCTGTTTCTTGCTTTGCTCCTCTGAACTCCTCAGTCATTCTGAATCTATCCAGTGATAGTTATTCAGACCACACCACGTCCCTATAACACTGTGTCCCAATTACACAATGACTGGCTGTCAACCAAACTGACTGAAGGAGTAATCTACCCCAATCCACACATACCTACAGCAGACATAATCAAATAATCTTGCTTAATGACAATATATGTTGTGCCATTTAGCCATAGCAAGTTAGCAACCAAGATGTGAAATTAGTTGAAGACATCCATTGAGACAGGTTCTTGCTTGCAATGTAATTTTTGTCCTCAGCTGCTAACTATGTTGCTAGAAATCATAGCGACAACAATACTCCAACTCCAATATCAGCATGTGAAGTTGTTTAAACAAACTGTGCTATCAATTTAAGAGTAAAGACCATAACCCTAGCTAGTCTAATTATTATTATTACTCTAGTTGACGTCATCACTATGCAAGTCTGAAACGGATATTAGGGAAAGAGATCTGAAACGTGAGGTCAATGTCTGGAGGACAGCATAATGCTTATTATGCATAATACCCAAAATTCCCAAAGCAGCCCATTGACAACATATGGATAGCAATCAGTGTTCATTGGAGGATGCCACTGAGTTTCACCATCACCCTAAAACGATCTATTTTTTTAAAGCAGAAAAATGGGATACAGCTTTGCCTCGTGGTAGTTAGAGGAAACTATTCTATTAATTTGACAACTCTGTACTTCAAGAAAATGAACAGCAAATTTCTCCTTTGTGATGATGATGCAAATGGATGGATATGTTATTGACATTTTATCGAATGCAGTCTTTCCCTAAATGTCATGGTTAGTGTTTTTGGCGTGGGTTACCCCATTAACGAGGGAGCACACAGTTCTCTGCTTGGCAACACACATGACCACCCTCATTCACAACATTCCCAATGTTCGAGCTTTACAAAAGGTACCAACTCCATAGCCCCATCTGTGATATGCTTACTTAGCTGAGGAGTGAGCTTATGATACCTTCAAAACTCTGTTGGACATGCACCCAACCCACCACAAGGAATCATCAGAACACAACAAGGCAGCCCTCTCTGATATCCTCAGTGCCAATCCTGGACTGTCCTGAGCCAATTCCAACAGGCATTTGTGGGACCAAAAGACTTCATCCGGATGCTTAACTCCTTATCACAAAACCCAGATGTATGGCAAGGTTGAGGGGCTTCTGGAACACCCTATTCCTGTTTTAACCTGTGAAATCATTAAGGTCCACAAATCGCTTTACAGTTTTTGCTCAACAGATAATATTACACAACTTAGTCAGCAGTTGTGAAAAATTATAACAATAACATTAGGAGCAGTTGGTATCATCAGAAAATATGAATAGAAGATTCATTACCAGGCAGATTCTGGAAAATGAAATTTGTGAAAGATAGAATGAGTGCTTTGCATGTGTTTTTTGAGGGATAAAAGCAAATGTTTAGAATATTCTTAACCAGTTCTCAAGCTTTTAAACATAATGGTTCAATTCCGGACCACAAGAGATCACTTTCATAACCGGTTCTGTTTTCGTTCCTTGAAAATGTTTATTATTTTCCGCCTTTTGTGTTCGTTCCGCTGATGTGTTTCAAAAACAGTTATGAAACCATAAGAAATTATGAGAAACGATTCTACATCGGGACAGGATCTGATCCTGTTTACATCAAACATTTTGAAAAAAAGGATCACTTAATGAGTCATTTCTTGATGTCTGTCTAATGATACACAACAGTAGCAGCAGTACATACTCTACCAGTCAGAGATGTTAGTCATACATG
Source organism: Esox niger (assembly GCA_016801105.1). Classification (NCBI taxonomy): domain Eukaryota; kingdom Metazoa; phylum Chordata; class Actinopteri; order Esociformes; family Esocidae; genus Esox; species Esox niger. The sequence continues at coordinate 10,033 of JACXGJ010014490.1, forward strand.
GGTGAAGTATCTGAAAAACAGCAACCTGGCTCTACATGTTTCTAGTCTGTGACCCACTGAAACCGCCCCTGGTTAGAGGGCAAAAAGGCAGCAAACACTATTCAGACCCTGACACACCAAAAATCAGGTACATGGTACAGAGAAAATGTAAGCCTGATGGTGAAATGATTAATTCTCAATTGTTTTTCAAATTAAAATCACTATTGAGAGACTATCAATACTTATTTGTTGTCTATATACAGTACCAGTCAAATGTTTGGACACATTCACCCATTCAAGTGAATATATTTTTTGTGTTGAACCCTGGCAGAAATTCCCATAACTGAATCAACTTTGATGTGGGTAAGTCCAAGGGGGTGAATACTTTTGAGAGCCAGAGCATACTATAATCTAAGTAACAATATGCTGCACTGGGAAACACAGTAGATGCTCTACTGATTTGTTCCACACTGTAAATCTAGAAGGCTGTTCCTCAACTTCCTGTATTTGCATACAGTGTAATGAGTCTGTGGCAGGTTCCACTGCCGGGCCGGCTGATTCAAGACCACTTCAATTCTTGTGCATAACAAGCTGCGAGCCGACTTGATCCGGATTGTCAAATTATTTTCTCTGAAGCTTAGGTTGGCCCACAGGTGACTTGGATTGACTGGAATGCTGCTCACCCACACACACATACGCCCACACAAGTCCTACACACAGAGTCACACTTGCACAGGCATATAGGCACACGTTCACACTTACACAAATATCGCAAATTCCCACGCACATACACTCACACACAGCACACCGGATGTCAAGCATGCACACATCTGATAAGTGATATGTTTATGAGCTGCCTACACCACTCCCATGTTCTATCAATTACTCCTGTCTGGAAGTACTGATATAATTAACTGACTAATATTTTTAATGAGGACAATGTACTTTGACAGTAATATAGGATTTCTTACTCAGTGATTTCAGAGTCCAGATTTTGTTGCATTACAAAATCCGGTCAAGGATGTACGCAAAACACATTTAAAAAGTAAAAGACGAATTCTAAAAACAAATCCTAACATTTCTGAAAACCAAAAACACTAATATGTAAATTTTTGATTATTTAACTTTAAAGCCAACAAACTTATGTTAGACACATTTGGCTGCATTCCCAGATGTGATTTTTTTTGGGGTAAGTCTCTTAGGGTTGGTTTCGTGGACACAGATTAGGCCTAGTCTAGGTCTATAAAGTCAAGCTTAATGGAGGTGTACATTTGCACTGCTAATATTTTGCTAATGATTGCTAATAGGACATTTGAAAGTCTTACCATACAGTGTCAGTTTAGTCAAAACTGTAAGTAGTCCAACCAAGAACAATATGTGTTGATTTTGGTAAACATCAACAGTATAGATTCAAATTTGACCTTGGTTTTTGTTTATAGTCCTGCTGAAAGATGAGTTAATCTTTCACTGTCTGTTGGAAAGTAGAACCTGGATGTTTTTGTTTTTGCTCCAGGATTGTGCCTGTCCTAAGCTTTATTTAGCTTATTTATATCCTGAAGAACTCAGTTGTCCTTGAAAACATCCACATACACTGATGAGCCAAAACATTATGACCAATCTCAGGTGAATGGTCGAATAACATAATATGGGCAGGAGTATAGACCTGAGCAACTTTGACAAGAGACAAGTTGTAAAGGCCAGACGACTGAGTTAGAGCATCTCTGGAAGAACACAGTGCATCTCACAACACAATGCGTCAAAGCCTGCTAATTATGGGGCTGTGTAGTCGCAGACTGATCAGAGCGTCCATGATTACCCCTGTGGCCACTGTCAAAGTGCCTACAATTGGCACACGAGCATCGGATTCGGATCTTGGAGCAGTGGAAGAATGTTGCCCGGTCTCATGTGTTGCGCTTACTTTTACAGTACATCACGTGGACAGTCTTGTACCTGCGCGCTGTTTACCAGGAGAAGTGATGGCACAATGATGCATTCCGAGATGTGGCTTTTTCTTTGTAACTCTGCAAAAAAGGCTCTTCACTGTTTATGCTGAGACTGGTGTTTAGCGGGTACTATTTAATGAAGCTGCCCATTGAGGACTGGTGAGGTGTCTGTTTCTCACCCTAGACACTAATGTATTTGTCTTCTTGCTCAGATGTGCACTGGGGCCTCCCACTCCTCTTGATATTCTGATTAAAGCCAGTTTGCGCTGTTCTGTGAAGGGAGTAATAGACATTATTGTAAAAGAGCTCAGTTTCTTCGCAATTTCTTGGACTAGCCTTCATTCATTGGAATAGCCTTTCATGGATTAGCCTTCATTTTTCAGATAGACAAGTTTGAGAATAAAGTTATTTGTTTCTGGACATTTTGAGCCTGTAATTGAACACACAATTGCTGATGCTTCAGATACTCAACTAGTCTAGAGAAGGAACGTTTAATTGCTTCTGTAATCTGCACAACAGTATTTGGCTGTACTAACATAATTGCAAAAGGTTTTCTAATGATCAATTAGCTTCTTAAAATTATTAACTTGGCTGAGCAAACACAACGTGCCTTTTGAACACAGGACAGATGGTTGCTGATAATGGGCGTCAGTATGTTGATGTTCCATTAAAAATCTGCCGTTTACAACTACATTAGTACTTCACTACATTAACAATGTCTACACTGCATTTCTGATAACATTCCTGATGTTATTTTAATGGACAAGGACATGTTCTTCCAAAAACAAGGACATTTCTAACTGACCCCAAACTTTTATACGGCAATGTATATTACATATACAGTGCATGTTAATGCACATAACAGCCCACTGAGAGTCCTTCAGGTTTAATCAACTCAACCATCAAGGCCTGGTTGGTGGAGTGCTGCAGAGATGGCTGTCCTTCAAGAAGTTTCGACCATCTCCACACCAGAACTCTGGAGCAATGTCAGACTGACCATCGGGTCCTTGGTCACCTCCCACAATTACTCAGTTTGGCAGTATGGACAGCTCTAAGATTAGAAGAGCGTTGGTGGTTCCAAACTTCGTCCATTTAAGAGAGTTTTTTGGGACCTTCAGTGTTGCAGAAATGTTTTTGGTACCCTTCCCCAGATCTGTATTCCAACACAATCCTGTCTCGGAGCTCTACAGACAATACCTTTGACCTCAAAGCTTGGTTTTACTCTGACATGCACTATCAACTGTGGGATCTTAAAAAGCATTAGGAATACATGGTGACAGCACACCAACTCATACAAAAAATATATACTTTACTGTAAATTTACTGTTTCACATCTATTTTGTACACAAATTGGCATGAATAATACATACCAGATTAATGAATAATTTGTGTAAATGAGTAATACATTTGTAAAATCTGTGTCACGGTATGATCCCTGGGATAGGATTGATATTGTTGGATAATATACTGAGAAGTCATCACCTGCAGACTGGTCTCTTGCCAAAGAAACATTGTGTTGATTCATTTTCAGGTAGGCTTGTATCCATGCACTGTGTTTTGCTGCTCTGGTTGCCAAGACATTTTTTCTTCTATTTTTGTTGTTCCTGTTGTCAGACAAATGTTACGCCCCTACTTTTTGTTAAGGTCGTAACTATGATTCCAAAAATGTATTGGATTATCCCTGTTTAGAGTACCATACATTTGCCATTTCTGTACCGCGATGGAGATCTTGGTGAAAGCACATTCTTTCAGAAAGAGGAGAAAGAATTAGACAGCATGTCGTGGGACGGAATTTGCATTTGTAGAGGACACCTTAATCGTATGCGGACGTAGTTATAACGTACTCTCCACCCATATCCGAAAGGGATTGGTTAAGAGCTGTCTCATCTCTCAAATTGTGCCTGTCATACGAAAGGCACCGGTGTCATCACGCATTAAGATATTATTTTAACTTAGCTGGTGAGCAAAAGGATTTGGCTGCAGAGCGGTCCTTACTACAGTGAAGACGCACACATTGTCTATACATTTTCTATGAAACTGGATAATTTTCTATATGGATATAGTGTTTTGTAATACTTTGGGAAGATTTACATGCCAAAGCTGGGGAAACGTGTTGGAAAATCACAAGTTTTGTTGCGAAGCTTTAAAGTTCTCGCCACAATAATTGGTAAGTTCCATTCAAAATTGAATTATGTGAAAACTAAGCTTAAATTCATTATGAGGATTATACCTCTGGTAAAACTGTGAAATTACCATTTCGGTAACATGAGTCTTGAGTTTTAAAAGACTTTAGTCTAGGTTAAGAATTTGACACAACGTACGCTATTATGTGTGGTAAAGGCAAAAAGGTCAACTGACGCACATATTGATAGCTCAAAATGGTCAGTTCGCTCTGGTTACATGAATGCTTACATGCATTAGAATCAAAGCGTGGATCTGTCAACGTTTAATTGTCGTAATTATGCATGTTTTATGTAGGTGACGTTCGTAATTATGCATGTTTTATGTAGGTGACGTTCATATTGTCTACCGATGTCGTCTGCCGAAAAAGTGGTTATCGTTGACGGTGTAATTTTAAGATGGCATTACAGTGTACCTCAGAAAACCGAGTGCAGGGCCTTACATTCCTAACAGTCAAGTTGTCATCCATACTATTTTCATTCTCATTGGAAATGTGTTATTGAGACATTCGGTAATACATATGCACGTGTTTTTGCATCATTGATTGCTGACCGTCTTTCTTAAACCCGCAGTATAGAAAAACATTATTCAGTGAGTTTGCATTAATGTTCTCACCAGGTTGTAGTG
>JACXGJ010014491.1:0-14761 GCA_016801105.1 Esox niger
GTGTGTGTGTGTGTGTGTGTGTGTGTGTGTGTGTGTGTGTGTGTGTGTGTGTGTGTGTTACTAACCTGTTCTCCTAACCAATGCAGATACAGAGTGGTGGTGTCCTACCCCCCTCAAAGTGAGGCAGAGCTGGAGCTGAAGGAGGGAGACATAGTGTTTGTCCACAGGAAGCGGGACGATGGCTGGTTTAAAGGAACCCTCCAGAGGAACGGCAGAACCGGACTGTTCCCTGGCAGCTTTGTAGACAGCATCTGATTTGACCGTCTGACTCACACTGGACCACAGCAGAAAGACCGTGACCAGACCACACCGCTAACCCCACCATCAATGGTACCACATCAAACTTTGCCGTTGCCTTGTTTCGGTGGCCATACTGCGAGCTGGCCCAATCACGTTGCCACGAACAATAACATTGGATGAATATGTACACAACCTTCAAAGAGGTCCTCAAAGCACGGAGGAGTCTGTATAAATCGTTTAAAGATAGCTGCGGAGCTCACAGAGAGGACTGGCAGTTGAAAGCACAGTGGACAGAGCTGGAGGAGAGCACACTACTCATGTTGAACTTCTGTTTTGTCAGTTATTTATATCTGTTACCCTTCAAAATGTTAAGTGTGCCTTGTACTGTTTCTCACTTTATTGTAAATAAGGAAACAAAGATGATCTGAGAGTCACAAAAACAATGTTTTAACTTATTTTTTAAGTTTTGTTTTGAGGTTTGGACGCTCTGTGTTTCATACATTCAGTGTCAAGGGGTACCGGCCTTATGGCATGTTTCCTACATCACCTTTTGCTCCTTTCCTATTGGTCCTCCTTGCTGTGTTCAGGTACTGCATGATGTCTCTTCAGATTGGCTACTGAGCAAACATAACGAACAGCAGACACGATGAGGGCTGTGTTGGCAGTATCAGTGCATGAAGTGTATTGAGATGGGCTAGCCAGGGGCCTAATTCCAATCTGATTCCTTGAATCTATACTCCTATTGACTGGAAGTGATCAGCTGGACTGTAGGGCAGCATCCATGTACCCTGTGGTTGGGTCATTGTCTGGTGCGTTGCAAAATCTCATCCATGAAAGAGGCTAAGGACCTGTTTGGAACTGGGTCCTGTACTTCACTCCCACAAAGGAACTTGCACAACCTGCTCCAAATACCTCTTTGACCCATGGTGCCCCAGATTGCGCTCTCCCTGGGCTCCAGTAAAACATACTGAGAGGAACATTATGGTAATTTTATCATGCTGTTGTTGCTCTGCTGTGCGGGGGCAGGGTAATGGACACGTTTCCTGTAGACGTAAAGAGATCCTGGAAGAGCGTTTTTGTTTTGGCCTTTATTGAGATGTTCAAATGAAAGAAACACTCCATAGATCTTACAATCAAATGTTCCTTTAATGCTGTATATTCTTCTGTGTGTACTTCTTATTGAACATGGTAGCTGCTCCCCTGCTCCCTTAGTAGAAGACATACCCTATCGGACACAAGTGAGCGCCAGACACCATTACACCCTACAGTTAGCATATGCTATGACTGGCTTAGCTACATTTTAAGTAATTCGTTATATTAGCATTTCTGTCCAGGTGGATGTATACAACGGTGGAGGCTCTGTCTCCTACAGCGTCTTGACAGCCTTGATAGAGATGACCTTTGAGGGCTCTCGTTTCAATAATTTGTTCATTCTTAACGTGTCTCTTCTTCGCTACAAGACAAAACACTGCTTGCTTCTGAGAGCATAGACTGTTTTTCAGAATGTAACAAATCGTTATTATCACTCCGTTCATACAAGCTTGTGTGATTCTCCTTGAAGTTGCGAGATTAGGTTTTTTAAATGCCGGTCTGTGACTTGGAGACCGTAGAGTCTGGGTTTTGTCTGGTGAAGCTGTACAGTGCTATGTCAATACAATGTGTGTGATCTTAATTGTTCTATAGACTTGAATCTGATTTGTGTGGTTGGTTAGATGGGCTTTGGAGCCAGTTTTGTTGTTTTTGGTTTGTTTCAAAGCACAATGTGGAGGGAGTTGGATGTGAATGAGTGGGTTTTGAGAGGCTTCCTTCTTACACTCAACTCCTTTCATTTCCAAAATAATCTAGTGGGGGCGAAATGTCACTTCACTCTCTTCTCTCCCCCTCGTTCTCCTCTTCAGTCTTTTAGTCATTGTAATGAGACTGACAGCACTGCTAATAAGAATGACAGAAACATCAGGCACCATACAATGAGCCATTGATGTGACCCCATATTTTTTGGCAGTGGAGAACATTTTAAATTGGATTATATTAGTCAGTGATTGACAGTAAGTGGCTGTTCTATTGTTGGTTGGCTGTGAGGTAACTGCCTGCTTTCACTGCAGTACCTCCGACAGACTCCTGATGGAGCCTCTTCTATCAGACACTGTGGTACGATACCAACAGCTTTGTCTACATCATAGATTGGATGTTTAGAGTCTAATCCTACAACATTTTTAAATGTAAAAGTTGAGGCCATTTTAAACACCATATTCCTATAACAGATTCCATATGCCCAATCTGAAGGGAATTGAGGTAACTGGATTTTCTGGAGATTTTCCAAAGCCTATTTGTGTCAGGCAGAGTAACTGGGACCACTGTGTGACTGACTGCTGGGTATGTTGTAGATTGTTGTTTTAAGTGGTGGTTAGAAGCTGTATAAAGTGGTACGAAACACTGTTCAGAGCTTTTATTTGCTTTTCTATTTTTCTTTTGCGTAGTATGAACCTAATATTCCAGTGTTGTCTTGGCATTCACCATCTCCACTTCACCTTTTTAATGCTCAAGTTTTTGCATTTGAAGCATTTTCTGTTACTGCCTTGCCCTTTTTCATAAATCTAACACACACACAAACACACAAACACACACACACACACACACAGCTTTTCTGTATTTCATTTAAATCATCTTGATTTTCATATCTATAGCTGGAGGTTCAAATAATGCTTATTCTTTACATTCTGACTGTCAAGAAAATCTGAACCAGTTAGCTTGGCTGTTCCTGTGAACATGTTTTTACTGTAATCTCATGCCTTGTTGGAACTCAAGGTAGCACTAAAGTCTGCTTTATTAAACTAAACAGATTGTCCTTATGCCAAGGTGACTTACTTGATTGGTTTGGGGGGGGTTATTATTGTATAAAACAAGTCTATTGTAAGTCTGATCGTAGTGAATTGGCATCTGCTTGTTAATTGGCACCAGACTATGTATGGAATATTAAGAATCGGAGGGCATAGCACATTTTTGTAAAAATGATTATAACAATAAAAGCTAATTATTTCCACAAATTTGTCCGTCCATCCTTGTGTTTATCTGGTCGCTCTGCATGGGCAAAGATGGCTTTAGCAGGACCGAAGAGACAAGCCACCATCCTCCTGAGCTGCCCTCTGTCCCATTTTCCTGGCAGGACCCACCCCGACTGGACTTGTTAACAGGCATACCAGTTGGTCTGAGTCTGTTAAATATATAAGGCAAGGGTGTTGGGGGCTATAGACTATACTCCGGCTATTTTTAGGCACAAAGCATTGCAGAGAACTGGGACACAGCTCAAGACATGATTAAAAGTATTTTCATGCTAGTGATATACAGTTTTTCATAATGGCTTCCAGTGGGAATCGAACCAGCAACCCTGGTGTTGTAAGCACCATGCTTTAACAGTCAAGAAACATCAGTGGCTTCATCTTTAGGAACGGGCATTTTTTTTTCTGAAATGGAACGGGCAGTTTTTAGCACAAACATTCCCTCATTCAATTGGCAGCAACTACATGATGGTGGCATGGATGGTCTGTGGAATTCCAACACTAGGATCCATACCCTGAAGAATGTTGGGCTGCTCTGGATGTTAAGGGTTTTGACTGGATACTATTGATAGGTCTACCTAACAATACATGTATTTTTGTTTATGAACTGTATGTACATTAGACAACCAGACACAATTACAATATACATATTTTAATTGAGGTTAAAGCCCCAAAAGCCAGACACTGCATAGCATCTATATAACAATGCAGGCTTTATTAAGAAAAAATTTCAGCTGCCTCTGCATTGTTTCCAGAATGCTTTCAACTCCACAGTGTTGTTCCGGGAGGAAGGTGAGTCACAGTATTCTCTTGTCTGTTTGTACCACGATGCTGAGGAGGACAATTTGGAAAGGAGCTGTCAGGGATTCTGCGAGGTCACACGGGTACACTGCACACTTCGTCCAGGTTATATGTTACCATGGAGATCGGTTAGTCCAATTAGACGGCATGCCTGGTGAACGGTGCAGCAAGAGGCTTCAGGGCAAGTACTGTACATGGACCAACAGTTGGATATTAAGACTGAGAATTGAATTTCCTTTGCTTGCCTGGCTCAATTGGCTACCAGGGTGGCTGGTAGTCTAGTGATTAAAGCAGTGTTTTTCAACTCTGCTCCTGGAGGCACACGGCCCTGCATGTTTTAGATCTCTCCTTGCCCTAAGACACCTGATGTAGCTCATCAAGGACGTGATAATGAGCTGATCGTTTGAATCAGGTGTGACAGAGCAGGGAGAGATCTAAAACGTGCAGGGCAGGGTGCCTCCAGGAGCAGGGTTGTATAACACTGGATTAAAGTGTTGGGCCTAAATGATTGCTGGTTTGAATCCCATGAGCCGACAAGGTAAAAATCAATCATTATGTCCATCAGCAAGGCTCTTAGTCTTAACCCAGATTACTTGCGTAAGTCTCTCTGGATAAAAGTCTCTGTTAATGACATAAGTTAACCAATCAACAACATTTATCTTCCTCTCCTCTGCACTCTGAGACTGTCTGGTTCAGTTGTTTCTTTAATGGTGTGGTGTACAGATTAATGAGGTGCCACCTCAATCAATGAGCCTTGCTCAGGGATGGCAGTGGCTTCCTACTGGAGGACAGAGGATATAATTATCTCTACTACAGTGTTAATGTGCTGATGAGGAAGTGGATATGGGTAAGTGTGAAAGATACTATACATCAATATGTCACTGCCAGAGAGGCATTGTGTAAAATGTGTAATCCTCTATATAAATGTCTGAGAGACTGTGTGAGGTCCTATACAGGAAAATATGTTTTAAGGGAGGCTGGGTTTAAGATACTACAGATGCATTTAAAAAAAATTGCATATCATGGACAAGTTTTTTTTTTTTTTCCAGTAATTCAAATCTAAAGTGACACCTTCATATGTTCCAGATTCATTACACAAAGTGAAACATTTGAAGCATTTTTGTTACAGTCTTGGTGATTACGACTTACAGCTCATGGAAATAAAACATCCAGTATGGCAAAATTTCTGAATAAAAAAGTCAATACTGAACAGTTGACCTGAGAAGAGTTCTAATCAGCTCCCTGAGCTATCAATCTCTCAGTCTAGTTCAGTACACACAATCATGGGGAAGACTGCTGACTTGACAGTTGTCCAAAAGACACATTGACACCCTCCATGAGGAGGGTAAGCCACAGAAGGTCATTGCTGAAAGAGCTGGCTGTTTGCAGAGTGCTGTATCAAAGCATATTTATAAAATGTACTTTGATCATCAGATGAAAGTACATTTTATATTTCCTTTGGAAATCAAGGTCCCAGAGTCTGGGACTGTCAGTCAGTTTCCACAGTCAGTGATGATTTGGGGGCTGTGTCATCTGTTGGTGTTGGTCCTCTGCGTTTTATCAAGTCAAGAGTCAATGCAGCCATCTACCAGGAGATTTTAGAACACTTTATGCTTCCATCTGCTGATAAGCTTTATGGAGATGCTGATTTCCTTTTCCAGCAGGACTTGGAACCTGCCCACAGTGCCAAAACGACAGGTAAATGGTTTGTTACCAAAGATATTACTGTGCTTGATTGGCCAGCCAACTCACCTGACCTGAACCCATAGAGAATCTATAGGATATTGTCAAGTGGAAATGACATACATCAGACCCAACAACACAGAGGAGCTGAAGGCCACTATCAAAGCAACCTGGACTTCCATACCACCACAGCAGTGCCACAGGCTGATTACCACCATGCACGCTACACTGATGCAGTCATTTGTGCAAAAGGAACTTAGTATTGAGTGCATAAATTAACATACTTAGGAATCCTTTGCTGGACTTTTGAGTTAATTAGCTGATTAGAGCTCTTCTCAGGTCGACATTTTTCAATTATACATTTATACTGGAATTTTTTTTTTCTATCAGCTGTAAGCTGTAATCATCAAGATTGAAACAAGAAAGGCTTGAAATGTTTCACATTATGTGTAATGAATCTATAATATATGAAGCTGTCACTTTTTAATTTCTATTTCCAGAAAAAGAAATATTTTCCACAATATATATTTTTTAGATGCACCTGTATACTAATATATCTCAGGGAGGCAATGCGTAGTATACTATATAGTAATACACTGTATGTCTGGGAGAGGGAGTGTACAACTCTAAAAGATTCGACCAATATGTACAGAGGATTGCATAGGTTCTCACCTCCCCACTTGGAATTTTTCCCAGGCTCTGTCAAGGTGCTGTAGATCATGGGTAGACAACATTGTAATTGATCCAACTTATTTGCATCCATGAGCAGTTTCATCCCTGTCTAGAGATTTTTCTTAATAATTCACAGCATATTTATTATCCTGACCAGTGTTGACCAAGAGATACTAATTGTTTGATTTGTTATTACTGCCCATCTACCAATTACTGCACTAATTAATAAGACTTTCAAAAAAGCTCCCTTAATAGTTGAATCTATGCCCTAAAGTACCTTAGAGAATGTTACATCTACAGAGTAAAGAGTCATATTCGTAATTTAAAAATAACGGTTCATATATACTTATTCTGTGATTTGCTAAGACATTTGACTAATTTATAACTCTGAAAATGTGTATACATTTCATTTCTATTTTGACATTATAGAATATTTATAAGACCACAGAAAGTGTCTGTCTTGGCAGGTGTCATTACACCACAGTGTGAAGAAGGAAAATTAGGTCCTAATTTTCATGATGATGACCTGAATACAAATGAAGGCTTATTAACATGAAATAATTATAATCAAAACTTTATCACACACACATACCACTCCCAAAATGCATCATACATTTTAGTCAACACCTTAACACTACCAACTACTTCAAAAGTGATGCTGAACCATTACCTTAAATCAACTGTTTTCCTATGGAAGGCTAAGATTGACCTAGTAAATCAGTTAAAAATACAGTTCTGTGTATCAAAAATTACTGTGTTATTTATTTTCCTGGACCCAAGTCACACAGGAACCCAAATCACACTCATGATCCTCTTAATGTCTGGAACCTTCCAGCTGTATTGATAAATGTTTTTGACTCGTGACCAGTGATGATACAGAGCCTTCTAGACCTTAGGTCAAAATAAGAATTTATTTCAAAGATAAGAATATGATAACACCAAGAATTGGGTGCAAGTTTTACAAGGTTATATATTTGAAGCTAGAGTAAAATGGCTAACCTTAACTTTATTTTCAACCCTAAACTACCTTTCGTCTGAGTGGACAGTCGGTCTAACTACTTAAGCAGGCACAAGCATGAGCTTTGCGATTCATGTGCTTGTCTTTTCTTCCCCCGTGTGGTGAAATTAATAAACGCACTGTAGAAATAAATGGCGACCTACGTGTTTGCTGTGTCTTTTCATTAAATAATGGTTTATTTTTTTGTCTGGCGACACAACGTGAAACGATATAGAGGAAAACGTGTCAAAAGTCTGTGTGAACGTGAGTTTTTCTCCCAAAATACTTTCAGATAAACATGATAGCACATACTAGCTATTTGTGAAATCTTTTGATAGCCACACTGCACGGTTGTTTTCAGTAATGTAAATACAAGCTAGCTAGCTTTATTTACCTTTGCTAAGGTCTAGCCATGTTGCAATTAATGTCCATTTATGACCATGAACTTTACAATACCGATCTCCTCGTGTGTCACGGGAGTTAGGTGAACTATTTGGCTTAGATTTGTCAAGGGACTTAAGTGCAATTTAACCTGGCTGGCTCTGATTCTCTGTTCCTTACTGCATTCTGTCCAGCTAGGCAGGAGCATGTCAAGATTGTGTGTGGTTACTGGTGGCTCCAGGGGTATTGGCATGGCTGTGTCAAGGCTGCTGGCACAAAGAGGCTGCAGGGTTGCTGTTGTATCCCGGAACCAAGACGCCGCTCAGACCGTTGTGACGTCCCTCCACGGATGTACGTTAACATGCCTGAAGGGGTTTCATGCTGATCCATCTGTTTGTATGGATCTACTCTTTACATTTTCAGTGTCAGCAAAGGATTGGCTGATTACCCAATTTACTGATTTACCCAATTTACGGGTTTCCTATCCTTCTAATGTTTTACCAATACGTTGTTTTAGCTGACCATGTGGCATTCAGTTGCAACGTCTCCAAAGGAGAGGAAGTGCAGAAGACTTTTGAGGCAATCCAGAAAACTTGTGGAAATATCTCATACCTGGTCAATGCAGCTGGAATCAACAGGTGTGTGAATGGGAATACATGTGCATGAGTTTACACTGTTCTGGTTCAGTTGGTTGTGTGTGAAAGTTTGCACCTGTCTGTCTGTGTGTGTCATCAGGGATGGTCTGTTGCTAAGGACCAAGCCAGAGGACATGGTGGCTCTGATTCATACCAACCTGGTGGGGAGCATGCTAACATGTAAAGCGGCGATGCGGAGCATGCTCCAAACGCAGGGCGGTGCCATTGTCAACATAGGTACTGTGCCAAACATGGTGGATCTTTAAAGGGACTGTATGTAGGAATGTATGTGCAAGCTAGGTAGCAAGAGACAGTTTGCATTCAAACCAACTCTCCCCAATCCAGGTAAAGTTATTTTTATAATGGACACTCAGTGGATATTCAATTAATGTATGGACATTGTTGAGAGCAACTGAACAGCCATTAAATTTCCATTACAAAACAAACGTTTCTTTGCGCTTGTGCTGCTTGTAAGTTTCAGTTTTGGTAATTTAACATTTTGTTCAAGCTCTTGGTTGGTAAGTGAGCATTTGCCATCGGTTGAGCATGCTTTCTCGTGTGAACTGGCTATATTATCTGCCATACTCTTGTGAAACCGGGAACAACTGGCTCTGGTCTACCAGCTGTTCCCACATCAGTTGCCACACCCACAATGTTCTGGAAAAATTTACCAGTCATATGCCTGGTCCTAGGGAACCCCTTCTGTGTAGTGGGGCAGTAAGTACATGTTCCTCTCCTTCAAGAACCAGTGAGCTGGATATTTGAACTGCATTTAGTTGTACTGTACTCATCCTCTTCAATGACAGTAAAGATGACTCTAATCTAGGCTAAACAAGTGAGCTTGATATTTCAGCTTTTTCTTCTGGCTTTAAGTACAGCTTATTTTTCCTCTTACCACAGCCCCTTTACCGTACCTGATGCTGGCAATGTTGCTGTTTGGCCACTAGGTGTTGGTGTTTGACCAGGGTTTGTAAAGATTTCCATGGACCTGGGTAGGCAGTGCCCTCACTGTGTTTTTGTGTGTTATAGGCTCAGTGGTGGGATTGAAGGGTAACTCCGGTCAAACTGTGTACAGCGCCAGCAAGGCCGGTCTGGAGGGCTTCACTCGCTCCCTGGCCAAGGAGGTTGCCTCACGCAACATCAGAGTGAACCTCCTGGCCCCAGGTATGGAGCTGTCCCCTCTGTGCTACCCCCTTCCTCATATCTGCCAAATGGGTCACATAGATGCTTATTTGCTACCATCCTCAAATGTATCTGCTGACTGTCTGTACCTGTCTGCTCTCTAGGTTTCATCCGAACAGACATGACAGAGGGGCTGAGGGAAGCAGAGGAGGTGTGGCTCGTCCCCCTTGGGAGGTTTGGGGAGCCTGAGGAGGTGGCGCATGCGGCCTTCTTCCTTCTGGAGTCTCCCTACATCACAGGACAGGTGCTGGTGGTGGACGGAGGGCTTCAGCTGGGCATGTAGGGAACATGTCCTGCCCCTCTGGTTAAAACTACCCCCCTCTACCCCCCTCTACACACCTGAACACTGTCAGCCCCCCTCTGGATACACCCAACAACCATTACACACCTGAACACTGTCAGCCCCTCTCTGGATACACCCAACAACCATTACACACCTGAACACTGTCAGCCCCTCTCTGGATACACCCAACAACCATTACACACCTGAACACTGTCAGCCCCTTTCTGGATACACCCAACAACCATTACACACCTGAACACTGTCAGCCCCTCTCTGGATACACCCAACAACCATTACACACCTGAACACTGTGTGCTGGGTGGTTGAAACTCTCTCTTGGATGACAATCACTGGCGGAGAGCTCTGTATGATTAAGATCTAGAAGCTTTTTATCTACATGAGCTCATCGCTTGGCAGCAGATCTTTACGTTGACTTTTGAAGTGTATATCTCCATGTATTTGTATTTGAGGTGAGTGAAATACAGAGCTGTATTAGATTTGTAAGATCTGTGGACGTGAATTTGTAATAATCAGAGTCATAGATGTGTATATGGTTGAGGTAATACTGTTGTCCCTGTCTTAAAGGGCTGAATCACAGGCTTTGTTCTTAAATCCCTGAGTGGGCTTGTCTTTGTGTGTGACCAACACTGCGGATTCGTCAGTGTCTGAATCAGTCTGGCCCTTCACAGCCTTTAAGCCTGACCGATGCTCAGGAGATTTAATGTTGTCACTCTTTCCCTGACTTAGGGCACACAGGGCTGACCAAAGAGCTCATGTTTCACTCCCCCGCCCCCCACAGCCCTGGGGGGACCTCCACACAGCCTGACCTCCTACCAGAGATGGGGCCTGGCTGAGCCTTGCCTGTGTACAGCTGGAGGGGATTAAGGGGGGGTATATTTTTAGAACCGGGAATGTTTTGAGGTTCCAGTTACAGCTCAGAATCGGCGGTGCGGATGGATGAGGGCCGGAGGTGACTGGTATGCACTGTGCGCCAATCTGAAATGCTGGGATCTCATCCGTCATTTCCTCCGCTGGAGAGGCGTACCTCGCCGGAGCGTGCTGCCCTGTGACCCCGGCGGTAGCATACGTCCCCATCAGGGATCTTGCCGGGGCTGAGTCACTCATGTGAACCGTAATCGTGGATGACGTTGTCCGAGAGCTTCAGGGGGGAGACAATGTAAACGTGGAATCATGATGAAAGCCGATAAGAATTCTTAATAAAGTATGGCATCCTACCTCTGATGGATGATATGGCTGCAGAGTTGATTCAGGCTTAGTGTCTCATCCCTCAACATAAACAGTCACTCCCACAGAGACTTAGATTTTTTTATTTTGATCCATCATAAACTAACATATAATATCAGGAGAACATTCCATATACAGGCACAGATAGACAAATCGAAAAGGTGTCCAATATGTTGGTACGAGTGACCCCAGTAATTGCAGATTAAACATGCTCCAAAAAGATACAGCAAAAGATGCCTATTTGTTAATACAGTGCTGAGAGAATATAATTACTTAATGAAATACAATCTGTGTCTGTCTTTCCCCTTCTCCACAGCCTATATTTGTCAAACAGAATTGTCCATGTGGTACAAATGCCTCAGAAAAACAGTGATACAAAAAGGCCCATAATCTTCTAAGGCAATATGTAGTTTCAAGAAGTCAATTCGAAAACAGAAAGGATTGTTTTGTCATTGGGAGAAGAAAATAATATAATTTATGTCAAGTTTCTTGGGTAGGTAAATAGTTATTTTGTCATATAAAAATAAAGCGTACAATCTGTGATGTGTGATCTCTGAAGTCATTAAAGCCATTTTAGGATCGTCTCATGTGTTTGTAAAGATTTTTACTTCAAAATTAACCATTAAAGAAAATAAACGATCTCTAGAATCAGTCCTAACAATTGGTTTCATCAGCACCCATCATTTCATTGTCAACATAGTCCTTTTCGTCTTTCGTCTTATAATCTTTCCTCTTCTGCAATGACTTCCATTAAGAAAAACATGCTTCTCTCCTTAAAACGTCAACTCACTGATCAGACAGATCACACAGCGCTGTAGTGACTTGTCACTGGGCTGAAACCAATCATCTGGGCTTCCTGTCATGGCCCAGGTAAACCCATCCAGTCCCAGTCAGTCACCTTTCACACACCAGTACCTCCTAGCCTGTCATGGCCCTGCTTCCCCATCAATCAATCTCTGACATTGCCATGGTAACACCGCTCTCCACGGTGTCCATGTCATTCAGCCAACATTCTTTTCTCCACAACTCTAATTCAAAGTCACTACAGTATTAACTTTCAAGGTCATATTAACTAAAAAAGAAAATAAAGAAATACTATGAAAGGCCCGGCCTTGTGCAATATCTATGGTGTTGTGCTAAATCTAGAACCCAACCATAGTGATATTCATGGTAATACTGCTAAATCTAGAACCTGATAAGGCTGGTGCTATTTATTTCTAAAACCAGACTGTTGATATCCTTATTGTGCTATAATACTCAGATTGTACATTTCAGTCTTTTAGCAGACACTGTTTCCCATTTAAATGAACTGTGCTGGGGTTCTCTCCATACCCCAGGGAAACATGACATGCTTCTCTGATGCTTTTTGACCAACCATCCCTTATCACTTCACTTCAATTGCATTCAAAATCTGTCACATTTCTACGTATGTATCTCTGCCTCTACAACTAGATTTTTAATTCAGGGGGAGTATTTCATAAGCAAGGTGTCAATTTAGGACTTGATTCAATCAAACCCTGATTCCGGTATTTACGCATGAGCTCCTTCTCAAAATATTGAATGAATTGATTTTGGTTACTGTCCCCCGCCCAGGTCTGCATACACTGTCCAGAATGAGTTGGACGATATTTGTAAATAATGACACTGCGTAAACATTTTAAAACGACCACCAGCCTTAAACTATTACAAACAGCTTGATTGTAACATGCATAATAATGCTACATCCGGCATTAAACCTTTAACTATCATTTTTACAAAGAAAGGGATCTTAGGCACTTTCAGAGGTGACATTCAGAGTATGGTTATGATGTTCATTTAAGAACTTATTTGCCAACAAGTCTTGTATAGTTTAACACCCCCATCAGATATTTGTAAACAGTCTTTTTTCCATGAGGGCCGTCCAGGATAGATTCCTCTGCTTATATAGTTGATAAAATAGAACCACTTGATCCTAGGTTGTCATCCGCATTTCACTGATATATGTTGTGTGACACCGCCCGCCATCAACACTAGCAACTGTGGCTGTTGGGGGTGGGAGTAAAATGTACCCCTATATGTCTGGGGAGAACGGGGGTCAAAAGTCAGGGGTCAGTTGTAAGGCGCTGGGGGTGGTTTAGGCACATGGGTCCCGGCTGGTCTACAGGTCATCACTCTCCACCAGGCCTCCTGGCTGCATAGGGCTGGAGTCGGGGAAGAAGGCTGCCTTCACGTCCAGGCCCCTCTCCGTCAGCGCTGCGTAGCGACTTGTGGACGGACGCACCTTCTTGGGCTTTGGTGTGTTGGGCTGCTGCCACTGAGCTGAAGACGGGGACAGGGAGATGACAGTAAATATACAAGAGGTAATATAGTGAACAGTTAATTACCTGACGCCCGTTACAGTTGTTTCTGTGACTCACTGTGGACGTCCAGGCGTGCAGTGCTGGACACGATGCCAGCCTCGTTCTTGGCCGACACGGTGTACCAGCCGGCATCTTCCTTCAAGGCTGGTTGGATGATCATACACAGGTAGCCGCAGTTGTCCTGGTGCATGCTGGGTATAGTGGTGGCATTAGGACCATTTTCACAGATGGTTGTGTGAGATCGTCAGTATCTTCATCATTGAATGGGTTTTGTTATGCCTTGTGGTAGCTTCTTACCTGATCCTGTCAGTGTTGTGAGTGAAGGACTCGTTCTCTTTCTTCCAAAAGATCTGTGGGTAGGGAACGGCAGACACGCGGCACTCAAGGCGCACGGGGTAACCCTCGGCAACGCCAGTGTTCTGCAGCTTTTCGATGAACGAAGGAGCCTTGTGCATCTCTTTGGCTGCAGAAAAAGAGAAAGACCAAGCTCAATCAAACCAAGATGTACTATGATATTGAAAGGGCCCATGTATCTGAGGAGATCTAAAACAATCCTATGGTCCTGTGACAATATGTCAGTGATGATCATCTGTCAAAGCTTATACACCTACAGTATGAACTGTATGCACGTCTACCTGCGACAATGAGTTCAAGGTTGAAGGAGTTTTGTCCGGCGCGGTTGCTGGCGATGCAGGTGTAGATGCCTGCGTCGCGGTTGGACACTGGCTCGATGACCAATGAGTGTACACCATTCTCCCTCACCAGCATCTTGTGGGCGGAGTCAGGACGGATGGTCTGACCATTCAGCTGCCAGATCAGGTCTGGCGTGGGCAAACCGCTCACCTAAAGGGCCACGCAACACACACTCAATACCTCATTCAACAGATTGGGTTTATTTATGCAGTCAGTGTCATGTTATTGCATCTGTAAAATGAAGTATGACAGTGTTCACTTGGAGGGAAAACATGCTGGGGTTTATTTGCATTATGAATTCAGTAACAGCCTGTCTTCGGGGCCAAAGGTGTTTTATTGTGTTTTTTCTGGAGACTCCAGGTTGCCTGCATGTTTTCTCATGAGAAATGCCTGGTGTGTGAAAAAACATGCTGTATTTTCAACACATGTGTGAAACCTAACACCTGCCCCTCCTTCAGGTAGAGGTCACCTGTGTGTGTGTGTGTGTGTGTGTGTGTGTGTGTGTGTGTGTGTGTGTGTGTGTGTGTGTGTGTGTGTGTGTGTGTGTGTGTGTG
>JACXGJ010014493.1:0-14760 GCA_016801105.1 Esox niger
CAACCAAAATAAACCACCACCACTGTGGTAAAACACTCAACATAAATAGGTTCCCCAATTGGAGGCAATAACGAACACCTGCCTCCAATTGGGGAAACCAAAGCACATAGAGGTGGCTAGAGCCACCTCTTTTTGCCATGTCCTGACTATGACCCCAGCCAGCGCAAAGATGGCTAGGGGCATAGCCAGGACATGACATCACGGGGTTACCCACGCCTCTAGGGTAGGCACACGCTGATCCGCTCAGGTGCGCGTGCAGCCCCGGACATCTGAGGGCATCACAGACCTGTTATTGCTCAATCCCGTGTGGCTGAACGCCACTTGTCCCTCTAAGAAGTTGACCGCGGGCTGCTCGGGGCCACGTTACTAGTTAGCAAGTCTGAGTCGTGTTAATTATCGGAATTAACCAGACAAATCGCTCCACCAACTAAGAACGGCCATGAACCACCACCCACAGAATCGAGAAAGAGTTATCAATCTGTTAATTCCTTCCCATGTCTGGGCCGGGTGAGATTTCCCGGCCTCCCCTATCCGAGGATGCCGGACTCACATCTCTGAGACGCCGCCTCGCCGTGCTACGAGCCCCGGATAGCGAAATACTCTAGGGGGCGTGCACCTGTCGCTTTAGTACACCTCTGCCGGATCGCCCCTGTCCAGCAAAACCGGCCCGGGGTTTGCAGCGTGGAGCACGGTTGCGCACTAGGCCCCTGGAGGCGGAATACTCTAGGGGGCGCTGATCCAGCTGGGAACATCAGACCGTAGCGATTCGAAGCCTGTCCGACTCAGCTGGATCTCCCCTATCCGCTGATACCAATGCTGTGTCCGTGCGATGCTGCATTCAGATTTTTGCAACAAGCAGTACTAGGGGTCCAAGCAGGAGCAACATCCCTGCTGGACCCCTAGTACCCATAGTAAAAGGGGATTCAAACCCCAATAACTCGGGAACTACTGATTTGTAAAAATAAAATTCTCCGTCTTAGGGCATCGGCCCAAACATATCCCAAGATTTGGATCCGTTTTGGGAGGATACAAAAACTTGGGGTCAGTGATTGAGTTGCGCAAGTCTACTGTAGAGCTCGTCACTACCCCTAGCTGGGAGGGAGCCAGAGACAATTACTCAATGCTGAAGTCTTTCTAACTAGTTTACACGCTGATGCTATGTTCTACTTTGTAACCTCTGTCTGTTTCATCCTACCATCGTTGGTGCCAACGTGAATAACAATATCTCTATGCTCTCTATATGATCGCTGGCTGATTATTTAGTCTAATACTGCGGGTAATGAAGTCGCCGATGACGAAAGTTTTCCGTTTTTCCGGGCCACTGGTAGAAAGTGCCTGCTGATCATTCCTCTCTGATGACTCCAGTGGGGAAAACCAGCATTTCTTCCCAGCGACCAAGAGAAAGTTCCTGCCCGGCTGCGGGTGCTGGGCCTAGGGCTAACAACACTATTGTTTCTTCCTGGTGGCACAGACAGTCTTTCCTATTTCTACACTAAAATAATCCTTCCCTGACATTTGCGTCCAAAGCCAAGCCTCTAACTCTGCTATCTTAACATGAAGACAATAGTCCTCCATGTTGTAGCGAAAACAATTACAATGGTAAGGCATAATAATGGTACTTAGCTTTCGGTGTTCAGGGTTGAGTAGTTCCGTTAATTAAGTCGAAGTTAATTAAGTCGAAATAGAGTCCCGGTGTAGAAAGTTGGTTAAAAAGTCAATAGATAAAATTATTGCGTTGGTAAACTCGTAGAGTAAATTAGAAAAAGTTTGGCAGGCCTTTATACAGTTTGTGCAAAGTGAGGAGAATTTGGCTAAGTAGGTCGGTTAGTGTGCAAAGGTTGAGTAGAAAGACAATAAAAACCCAAGGCCATACCTGTGTAAATGGTATTGTGCATAGAAGCAGTAATATGAGAACATTTTGCTGATAAGTGTGTAAATCTGCCATGGGGCATGACAGAGATAATAAGGGCAGCTATGTGCCGGATCAACGTGCGCATTATGGAGGAGAGTAATTCGTTCCAGTCATTGGCAGCTGAGAACTGGAAGGTGTTTCGGCCAAAGGACATGGGGGCTTTTTAGGTGACCAGAGAGATGTATCTGCTTGAGCGCAGGCTGCGTGTTGGTTAATCTAAAGTGACAAGTGAACTTAGGTACAGAGGGGCTTTGCCTAGCAAGCACATGTTAATTAATTGGCACCAGTAGATGTGTAATGAGGGCCAGCCACCTAATGTGTAGAGATTGCAGTGGTGGGTATTAAATGGGGCTCCGGTAGCAAAACGGATGGCACCACATCCAGTTTCTTCAGGAGAGAGTTTGACGCAGTTCTATATATGACTTAAGTTAAGTTTAGCATTGGTATGATGGTCATTTTCACCAGGGCAAGCTTGGCATAAGAGTGACGGAGGCCCTGTTGCGAAAAATGACGCCAACCCTAGACTTAATTTTGGACTGGAGTTGGTTTATGTGGGAGAGTGAGCTGTCTAACCAGACACCTACAGTAGAAATGTGTACGTGTCCACGTATTCTAACAAAGACCCATCAAGCGTGGTGATGCTGGTCAGACAGGCAGGTGTGACCAGCGATCTGTTGAAGAGCACCTAGTTTTACCAGAGTTCAGTAGTAGTTGTAGCTCATGGAAGGAGTGCTGTATGGCATTAAAGCTCTCCTGGAGGTTTGTAAGCATAGCGTCCAGTGAAGAGCTGGATGTATACAGAATAGTGTAGTCTGCATAGAGGTGGATTTGAGAGTCACGTGCAGCAAGAGCAACATCATTTGTATACAGTGAGAATATTCGGCCCGAGAATCGAACCCTGTGGTACTCCCATGGAGATAGCCATAGGTCCAGACAGCAGGCCCTCCCATTTGACACGCTGGACCCTGTCTGAGCATAGGGTCACACCAGGCGATTACACACAGCTCATATATGTCTGGTAATTATTAGAAAACAAAAGTTGAGCTTATAAATAAAGGTTTGTGGTGTATTTTACCCAAGGAGCTTGGTGTTGTCTTTGAACTCGTCTAATGCATCTGCGTCTCAACCTGGGTGCATCTCTTGTTGAAGAGCTCTTAGAGATGGGCCAAGGGGCCCCCTGATCTGACATATAGCCTAAAGATAAGACGGAAAAGGCAGAGGTCGCATGAGCAGTAGCTCAACCTCACTATATCTCTCGAGTCCCACAGATCGTCAGCATATATTTTTCTGCATGAGATCCTTGAGATTGTTATGGTCTACAGTACTGATTTCTCCAGGGAGACAGCGGAGGCCTCTACAGAGAGCGACAGACACACTGTGGTAACAGATCGGCTTTGTAAAATTGGAAGAAAATAGCACTGTTATGTTTATGTTTACATGTGTGATTGGGAAGGGTGTAGATGTGTATGTATGTATGTTTCTTATGTTTAGTTTTCTGCAGAACATCCGTTTATCGGTACACAGGAAGTCACGTTCAATCAAAGTGTGACAGCAATCAGCCAGTGGGCCTAAAGTACTGTGTTGTGCACTCGGGATTGCGATGTCTATAAAGTAGAGGACGACTGGAAGTTTCTCTGAGATCTAGTTTGTAAGATTGAGTTTGTAAGACAGAGTCTGTAACATCATGAAAAATAAATTTCAAATGCTGCAATAAATACTTGAATTAATCTATCCCTTGACGACCGGGTATGAGGTCATTATTTCACTACTATACGAATGGCTGATTTCTAACAGCAACAAACTAGCTACACATTGAGCAAATCTGATTACCATAGCTTCAAAATGGCCTTAAAAAGTAGCTGACTGTGTTAATAACGAAACTATTATTATTTGAAAGCTCCTTTGGTGCTTTGTGTAACAGACATGCAAAGAAGTTCAATAATGTTACTTTAGACCACACCTTTCTCAATTCATTTTCTTTACTGAGATTACATGTACGGTCAGATTTTTTTTCTGAAATGTGTTTGTCATCATCAATTCAAGGACTCAAATAAAGCGGGGCAAACTTATTAGGAGAAGGACTGTATAGTAAAAGCAATGGTTTGGAATAGGACCATACGATTTATAAATAGCATAATGTGGTCAAGTTACATCACAAGTATATACTTGCTAAGGCCTAACTTTACATATTTACTTTCTTTACTGAAGTAGAGAAGGGCCTTACCTGGAAATCGTTGGTGTTATTTTCCCTTATATGAGTCCATCACATGTGTTTTCACAATGATTTCCTCCCTCTTAGACACAATTTCCAAAAATACAGTTTTGCCATATCCTGGGTTTGTAAGGTTATATTATACAATAGTCTCGGAAATAAAGTCTAGCAAGCGAGTTTGTAAACGATTATTTGGATTTTGACATATGTCCGTGAAACTCTATTTTACAGTTGAATTATACAGTTGCACTAGCTTCACTGTCCATAACTTGTGTCATTATCGAAATACATTTGGACTGATTATAATTTGATAATGATTCAAGTCCTGTGGGAATTTACATTCAGCTTTACAAGGAGGAGGAGCTACCGTCTTGCTGTTTCTTCAACCTCTATTTTGCAGCACATTTGCACCTTTGATTTACACAATACATGCCTACCTTGTATTTTGACACAAGGACTTCATACCACTTAAGTCTCAGCCAACATATCATGGCAGTATTAGGACTTATATGGCTTGGGATTTGTAAGTATTGTTTACTTTTCAAATAGTACTCATATAAAGAGAAATATATTAATAATTTCAGATAAAATATTTTCCTAAAAACTTTTGTTTTCCCTGCAGCAGCAATTGACATCCTTGTTGAATGTCAAAACAAATGCGAAGATACAAGTAAAGTATACATTTTTATTATCAAAGAAAAACATGACTGACAAATAGATTATGTTTTAGTAATCAAGGAAAGTGAGCAGAAAAAAGTATTACCTTAGTTCAACACCTACAGTATTTTTGAACCACAAATGTGAAGAAATAATGCAGGTAGACCGCATGCAGAAAGCCATTGGTAGTTTTAAGTGTAACCCAATACTGAAAGCTTCTACTGGCTGAAAATGTAGTTGTGTTACTATTTAAGTTGCTTTTTAAAGGTATTCACACCCCTTTTACATCTTTTTTTGTGGTAACCCTAACCCTAACTAGAAATCAAAGTAGATGAAATTAGGAATTGCTACTGATCAACACAAAGTCCGTAATTTTGAAGTGAAAAATAAAACATTCTTCTGAAAGTCTCTGCGACCACAATTGAACAGTAAATTAATTATGTATGGTCATTTACAGTATACATATATGGCTATTAATATGAATAAACAATTGTTTCATTGTAACAATATTAGACTATATTAGACTACGACACTGTATAAAATCAGTTATAAAACACATTGCATTCTTAAAAATTAACAGTCCAGGACTATATTGTATTCAACTGAAAGTTAGAGCTAGGCTCACATTGACTATTTTGTTGTATCCAGAGATCTATCCCGCAAACCTCTTTGGACCATCTAATGTGACTGAAGGGGCCACGATACACTTCAAGTGTAGAACTAATAACATCTCTGTAAGCAAGGACATGATCCATGTTTACCTTTGCAAGGATGGAGTTGGGATACAAATGGTACCAGTGAAAAATGATGGTGAAGCTGTTTTCTTGTTGAACGAATTTAAAAAAGAAGACTCAGGCAAGTACAGCTGTGTGTACAGCAAATGTAAATCCCCAACCAGTCAAGTGATATCAATAGAGGATAATCTCGTCATATGGGTCAACAGAGATGAAGATGTGGAAGGTAAGATCCACATTGTGTATTGTGTTATGGTTAGATACATTGATTGCTACACTCTATATTGTTACAGAGCAGTATAGAGATTGGTTAATGATACAGGTTCTTCGTATTGCTTTGTGTTACATCTTTTTTTAAAGATTTTCAAAATGTTATCGTGATTGACTTGGATTTAATCAAGCGCAGGAACTGTATTTTTCCAAGTTGGTCCATTACACCAAAAGTGTCAAGGAACTTAAATGTTTTTTTGTTTGAACTTGTACCCCATGTAGTGTCAAATTGTAATCCATGTCAATTTATTTGGAAGGTTACTGGTCTCTGACACCTTTGTTCCACCATGTCCTGTCAGTGCACTCATGATGAAGGCACAAAATACAGTAACTGTTAGGCTACTGTATAAGCTGCATAATACTGTATGAGCTGCGTAACATCAACATAATGTACTTTAATCAAACATGTAACGACATTGCAAAAAATAATCTTAAAATCTACAAATGTCGAATTACCAAAAATCTTATAGGAACAGGGTTAATTGTTTTGAGAACGGCGATGCAAGTCGCGGAGAAGGGCGGGAGCCAAAACGTCCCGCACCGGGACCCAGCTCTGCTCCTCTGGGCTGTACCCCTCCCGCTCCACGAGGTACTGGAGGCCCCCAGCCCGGCGTCTCAAGTAGATAGATGATGGAGCGGACGGAGTACGCCTGGGCCCCCTCGATGTCGAGAGGAGGGTGAGGAACCTCCCGAACCTCACACCCCTGTTGAGGAGAGACACGTGAAACGAGGTGTTAATATGGTAGTCAGGAGGGAGACGCAACCGATATGTTACCTCGTTGACTCTCCTCAGGACTTTAAAGGGCCCCACAAACCACGGGCCCAGCTTCCGGCAGGGCATCGGAGGGGCAGGTCCTTTGTTGAGAGCCAGACACGGTCGCCCGGACGATACCCCGGGGCTTCCCTGCGGTGGCGATCCGCATAGGTTTTCTGGCGGCGGACATCGAGCCTGAGGTGAGCCTGAACGGCCTCCCATGTGCCCGCTGCCCGCCGGAACCAATCGTCCACCACAGGGGTACCAGTCTGGCCCGGGGTCAAGGCTGCCAGGACCGGCTGGTAACCCAGAACGCACTGAAATGGGGAGATCCCCGTGGAGGAGTGGTGACGGGAGTTCAGGGCATTTTCCACCCATGGCAGGAACTCCGCCCATTCCCCAGGCCGGTCCTGGCAGTAGGACCGAAGGAGCTTGCCCACATCCTGATTGACATGTTCCACCTGCCCGTTGGACTGGGGGTGGTAGCCTGAGGTCAGGCTGACCGAGACCCCCAGGTGCTGCATAAAGGCCTTCCATACTCTGGAGGTGAACTGGGGGCCCCTGTCCGACACTATATCCTCGGGCACCCCATAGTGCCGGAAGATGTGTGTAAACAGAGCCTCTGCGGTCTGTAGGGCCGTGGGAAGACCGGGCAGAGGCAAGAGGCAACAGGTCTTAGAAAACCGGTCCACAACGACCAGGATGGTGGTATGGCCCTGTGAAAGGGAGAGATCTGTTAGGAAATCAACAACCAGGTGGGTTCATGGTCGTTGTGCTTGGCCACCCCTCTAAGCAGTGCCGCCATGCCGACAGGCCTCCAACCACAGCCAACGGCTCACGATCACCCACGTCGTAATTACACTCCACCGCACTGAGCTTCTGTGAGAAGAAAGCGCAGGGGCGGAGCGTGTTCCGACTCCCCGTTTGTTGGGAGAGGATGGCCCCAAAACCACATTCGGACGCATCTACCTCCTCAACGAACTGGAGCGACAGGTCGGGATGGGCCAGGACCGGAGCGGTGGTGAAACGGTATTTCAGTTCCACAAACGCCTGCTCCGCCTCCGTGGTCCACCATTACTGAGTTGCCCCACCCCTCAGGAGGGAGGTGATCGGAGCCACTACCTGGCTAAAGCCCCGGATAAACCTCCTGTAGTAATTAGAAAAGCCAAAAAATCGTTGCACACCCTTTACCGGGATGGGGCCAGTTACGCATGGCATCAATGTGGTGCTCCTCCATAGCCACACTCGTGCGAGAAAAACGATACCGCAGACTGGATGAACAGATACTTCTCGGCCTTCACGTACAGGTCATGCTCCTACAATCTAGCAAGCACTCTACGCGCCAACGAGACAGGCTCAGCATGGGTAGTTGTGAATATCAAGATGTCTTCAATATACACAACAACACCTTGCATAACATGTCCCTGAACACGTTGTTGATGAAGGATTGAAAAGCTGATTGAGCATTCATCAAAACGTATGGCATCACTAAATATTCATAATGGCCAGAGGTAGTACTGAAGGCTGTTTTCCATTCGTCCCCTTCCCGGATACGCACCAGGTTATAGGCACTCCTGAGGTCCTATTTAGTGAAAAAGTGGGTCCTGTGCATCCTCTCGACCACCGCAGAGATTAGGGGAAGAGGATAGCGGAATGGGATAGTGATTTTGTTCAGCGCCCTGTAATCAATGCACGGGCGCAAATCACTGTCCTTCTTTTTCACAAAAAAGAAACTTGAGGAGACCTGTGATTTGGAGGGCCTAATGTATCCCTGTCCCAACGCTTCCTCAACATACTTGGCCATTGCCACAGTCTCGGTGTGGGATAGTGGATACACGCGACCCTTAAGGAGTGCGGCCCCCTCTATAAGGCTTATCGCGCAATCCCCCGGTCTATGAGGCAGCAACACAGTAGCCTTAGCCTTGGAAAAGACCGTAAGTCCCTGTATTCCGGAAGAATTGGCACCGCGGGAGCACTGTCTGGACTTTCCACCGTGGTCGAACCCACGGAAACACCCAAACACCCACCTTGGCACTTCCGTGACCACCCCGAAAGAACCTGACTAGACCTGGAAATGATGGGGTCATGGAGAGAAAGCCAGGGGAAACCCAAAACGACAGGGAACGTGGGGAATCAATAATGTGAAATGAAAATGCTTTGTGGTGTTGGTTGCAGGTGACCATAAGGATATTACACTCAATAACAAAGCCCGACCCTAGTGGCCGGTTATCCAACGCTGGTGAGGACCCGAAGGGGAATATGTGAAATGCGAAAGCCCTGTTGATGAAATTCCCAGCAGCGCCTGAATCTACCAGCGCCTTACACTGGGAAAGCAACGGAAAACCGGGGAACTCAACAGGGACGGTGCAGAGAGTGAGTGGAAAAGCGAACGGTGAATGGGCATGAGCTACCTGGGGTGATGCGGAAGCACCGTGCTTGTCACCTCTGGAGCTGGAGGAGGAGGTTTAGCGTGGAGCAGCGGAACTGCCCCAACGCTTAGTTTAACCCCTCTGCTCTCTTCCTCCTTGCCCTCTGCCCGGGAGTGCAGCCGTCCCCAGGTCCATAGGGACGGCGGTATCTAGGTGGTGGGGTGGAACGGATGGGCCCCCGCCATGTCCTCGGGCAGCCAGCATGTTATCGAGACGGATCGATGTCTCCACCAGCTGAATGTACCAAAAAAGTTATCACCTACAAGCTTGTAATAAACTGTTAGAATTAAAGTACTGGTTTCCTTGAGTATTTATAATTAAGAAATTTGAATTTAGTGGACTCAACCCATTGAACCTGAGAAGTGGAAAATAATTATCCGCAACATTTTGGCGAGCTATCCAGGAGGGCAATACCCCATGTTTGGTTTGACTGACTGCGCCGACGGACGGAAGGTTTCTGAGTGCACTTAGGACAAGGTAAAGCAGACACCTATTAACTAAAATATCTGTGTTAGAGTCGGTTATCTTCTGCTCGTCAACGGGGAGGATCGGACTTTCCTGGGTTACGCCCTTCTCGGGACAGTCATTCTGTAGGAAACCAATGCTAATGTAATTCATGAAAAAACTGTCAGATTGTAACAGTTAGCTCTACCAGGTTGATGTAGACGAAATACCCTACATATTTAACACATTTATAATAAACCTAATTCATGCAAATATAATATATAAAAAATTCAGGAAATTCATTAAGGAACATTGTGTATGGTCCAGGGGGCCTGTAAATAGTAGCTATGAAAAACAAATTATCAGCCTGGTTTACTTTCGTGACTAAAACTTCAAAAGAATGAAAACCAGTTATGTGTTCAAGTGTAAATTATATTTACTGTGATATTTAACCTATATTTAAATTGTAATTTCCAATTTACCCTGAATAACAGGCTGTGTATCCAATCAGCTACCAAAGCCTTTCCGTTTTGACTTAATATTGTTTTGTATTTTGGGGAAATGCATTTATTCCCCCATTGTTTGCGGAAGGTTTATGGCATTGTGAGGGTGTCATCGTATTAGTGGTCGTGTTTTGCACAATTTGGGGGAGTATTTTGATTGAGGCTGTGTAATGGTTATGTTTTGCACTTTTGGTGGGATTATTTTATTGGTTGTGTACAATTGTATTAGTGTTTGTGTTTTGCACAACTGGGAGGAATATTTTTATGTGGGTTGTATAATTGTATTTGTGTTTGGCCCTTCTGGGCCACCGTAGTATAGCTATATACAATGATTGGTCTCTTATTTAATATGTTAAATGTGTGTTTTTGATATGCAACTAGTGTTCCATACACTAGGTTTCTGATTAGCACAGGAACAGAGTATTGACCCATAAATAGCCCTATATTGTTCTCTACAATCACTTCTACTTTGCACGTCCGAACTAGGCTTGCCTAGTTATTCCTTCTAGTTCTACAACATTCCTATCTTTATAAACCTGTAATGTCAAATAAAAAGGTAGCGTTCTGGTTAAATGAAGATTTCAAGGTGAATTTTTTTTTATATATAACTGCACATAGGGTTTGCACACTTTCAAGCAACACAGCATTAACTGCTTGATTCTGGGAATTCTATTTTGGCAGGAACGTGAGTGGTAATGATAATAATGGTTGGTTAAGGTTAGCAAAAATATTTTAATATATATAATGATAACTTACCATGCTACAAGATAGGTGTTAAAATAGTTATCTAGTTAGTGTGTTGTCTCTACCTGATACTGAAGTTATAAACTAAATTATCTGTTTCTCCTCGGTTAACAACACAAACAAAATGAAGGAGGGTTTGCACACACAGCATCTTGTGGGACCAATTGGAGAAGAGGGTTAGTTGGAAGGCATCTCTGGCCTTCTCATTTCCCGGGTTTTAAAGGGAATACCAATCTTTTTGATGCAACTTCATACTCTCACTCTGTACTCAGACTATTCACCTAAGCTATGCCTCACAATCATGGGAGTGAAAACTAAGCTCTGGCCCTGCAGGTATGTAACTCCAGCCAGGAGGTAGTTCAATTGGTTGTATTTTCATGGATGAGCAATATATGCTCTCTGGGCAGCTCTGGCCATAGTCAATCACTGCATATGGATGCTTTAGAAGCTCAAAGAAGCATCACCTGTGACAATTTATTTTTACAATATTAAACATTTAAACTTAACGTTAATTTTAACAGCCCTGCTTTGAATAAAGGCTCAATTCTCTTCCATCAACTAATACAGCAGCTCCAATTCTCTTCACAGATGAACAAAAGACAGATGTTTTCTTGGTCCTCCTATTGTTGTCAGTGTCAGTCCTGCTTTTACTTTTACTGTGGAGGTGCTGGGGCATCGTGAAACAAAGTAAGGAAACATTTTAGTCTAACTGCTTTGATTCTTTTAGTTATAAAATTTCACATGCACATTGCACTGATCTAAGAGGGATGCCTGAATTGAATTCCTGCCTTACAATTACAATCTCAAGCTAATTGAAAAGGGTAAACAAAGGGGAACTGCTTAATTTTAATGTAATTATCTAGAAATGTCTAGAAACACAGTGGTTTGAGTAATTCCTTCTTATTTCTGTTACAGAGATATGTAGTTACCATAGATCAAGGTACAGAAAGCACATCATATATTAAAGGAAATGATTTTTTTTATTTATCCTTATAATCAATGATGTGTGATATTCAGACCCAATATATTTTTACTTTTTTTAGCGAGGTTCAGGATATTGATCAAATCTACAGTGTAATCTCTTCTGGACCAGGTATGCTATATCAATTCACATTTATATAAAAAAATGCATTATATAATGTTTATTTTCTTTTAAGTTCTTTAAGATCTAACAAATATGTTTTCTGTTTTTTATTTTTATTTGCTGCATGATTATGTCAAAGTTGAAGTAACGTAAGTTTACTTACACTAAATTACTCATAATTTATTAATCATAAAAAATGTTACATATCTGAATTACTTTTCCTATTTTTGGGTCGGAAAATATCTGGTATGCTGTATGATTTATAAAACAACAAGAATAGAGTTTTGAAACCATAACATGTATTTGTCTGCTCAGTAGTGAGGCCCCTCTTGTTGAAGAAGCAGCCTATTCTGTGATAGATCGGAGAGGTACGGTGTGGTTTACATATTATTACATGAATTATAAGATATTTGCAAACATTTGGCATGATTCATGATATTTTATCATGGAATAACATTATTTCTAAAACAGGACTGAGATCATCAGTTACACAAAGGTAAGTCAATTTTTTGTGTTTTTTTACAACTGAATCTTTCACTGTTAGTTGTTTGGAACACCAAAACTGATGGTAAATAGTGAACAAAACGAGGCTAGAACACCAAAGAAGACCCTAATCAAATGTTGTGTGTCACCAGACAAGATTTGGAATCGCTATCAGAAAAGCTTTTTATTCCAAAATAATTTGATATATTCTCATTTGAAATTGTTTCTTCACACTAAAGCGTATAATCACCAAAATGTAAATTCTCTTGAGGGCAGTGTTAGATCACTTGTTCTGAAGTAGTTTAATATAAAATATACATTGATTTGTATATCAAATATGTTGTCAGCTGTTTTGTTTCATAGTCATTTTTGAGCCCCTTTACAAAATGTAACTTACAAAGTAACTCTTGACAACCAAAATAGTTTGAGATTAAAAACAGTTTGTGAAAGCCAGGGAGTGTCCTTAAATGACATTTGCCGTTAGGTTGGATTTGTAATAAGGTTTTGATATACATTCATCATAATATCATAATATATTACATCCCACTGCACAAAAGGTTGCTGAATATACATAACACATAATCTGACATTGTTTAATTACTGATGTCCCTTCAGGTATTGCTTTTCCTTTTTCAGAGTAATTCAAACTTCAGATATTTGACTTCATTAGATAGGATGTTTATTTTATTGTCATTGAATAGTACAAGTACAGTACAACGAAATGCAATTAGTAACTAACCAGAATTGCAAATACACAAGGGCAGAATATTATTAAATAAAAGTAGGTGTGCAACTGAAGTGCTGGGATAACAGCAATGAAGTTCCCGAGGTAGACATGAAGCAACTGAAACCTTCCTTATCAGATTTTGCAAAGCAGTGTCAGAGTCCAATAGCACAAGTGTCACAGTAGTTGGGAAGAAACTGTTCCTGAGACGGCTGGTGCGGGAATGAAGAAACCTGTACCGCCTGCCTGATGGTTGGAGGGCTAACAGGTTGAGGCATGGGTGTGAAGCATTCCTGATGATACAGTAATAAAATTACTGTTGCGCTTTGAATGAATGTCACTTTCTGTGTACAGATTAACTGATGTTCTTACACGTGGGAGAGGTGTCAGGGCATATGCTACAAAGCTTAGTCCTTGAGTAGTTTTGTCCGTGTAATTCTTTAAAATATGAGACCATATACAAAATTGATACATGCCTGTAAAATGTTCCTTAAACAGAAGATCTGGGCCCATGGATTCACAACATGGATCAGGTAAGTATCCAATCTCATAGTTAATCATCTCCGGAGTTTCTTATACATTACAAACAGAATAACTGATCCTTGATTTATATCTGACAGTTACGGGATCAGACGTCCATCAGTAAGTCTGAATTTTGCTTTCATACTGCATTCCATTTAAGAGACTTTTGTAAGACACATAGTGAACATTTCTATAATTTCATATTAACATGTACACTATATGTTTAAAATACACCTTCTGTTTTTGTAGCTCTCAAATAGATGCGACAGGAGAGGAGGCAAAATCCTGTTCACTAGAAACTGCAGGTGGGTACAGAAAGGCTAAAACAGTAGATTAACATGTATTGCATGATGGTACAAAGGTCGTTTCACATTATTCTTATTTTTATGTGTTGTCTGTCATACTGAGGCAGACCTGAACATAGCATGTAACCAGAAAGAGATCAACAGGCATTTATGCAGAGGAAACCTATATGAGACTCACATGTCTATCTAAAATCGCACAAAACTAAAACCACATTGCACTGAGCTACCTACTAAAACCACTAAGCTACCTACATGTATATTTATAAAGATATATTCAGCCTGTAATAGTTTGCTTTTTCATTTAAACAGACACATCATTTTTAGAGCACCAACATAACTAAATTAGCTAATCTCTCCTTCTCAGGGAAAAAAACAGAACGACAAGTTGAAACTGCCACCTATGCCCAAGTAATCAAAACCAAGAAGAAAGAAAATGAGCCTGTGTACAGTTTTCTGATGGAAAAGTAGAGATTGCCATACTACAGTACTATCTCCTTTGTTATTCCATGAAATATAATAGTTTACAATGTGGTTTGAAAAGATGTAACAACCTTGGGCAATTATAGCCATTCAAGTGTTTACCATGAAATCTTTGTTTGATCATAAACTTTTTATCTGACAAAACAAAGTGAACCTCAATTTGCGTTGGTTGAATCCAGTAAGTAATTTGAGTAAGGTGTGTAAATTATTGGGTACCAAATGAACCCATCAAAGGAGAGATCTTTAGGAAAGAGTTTGGGTGGGACAGAAGGGGGCGCCGCTGGCTCGGGCGGCGGTGGAGCCGGGACAGAAGGGGGCGCCGCTGGCTCCGGCGGCGGTGGAGCCGGGACAGAAGGAGCCGGTACAGAAGGGGGCGCCGCTGGCACTGGCGGCACGAGTGGCCAGTTCTCGGCGGCGGGCTCAGGCGGCACGAGTGGCCAGTTCTCGGCGGCGGGCTCAGGCGGCACGAGTGGCCAGTTCTCGGCGGCGGGCTCAGGCGGCGG
>JACXGJ010014494.1:0-14800 GCA_016801105.1 Esox niger
CACACACACACACACACACACACACACACACACACACACACACACACACACACACACACACACACACACACACACACACCTTGTTATTACTATTAAGTACATGTTAACTCTCTTCTGATCAGTGTTGATTTTTGTTTTGATTGGCAGGGCCTTGTTTGCTCCCGCCTGCCTGTCCCATGAGGTCATCACCAGGAAGTGAGTCAATGGTCACCTGGTCATAGAGATATATCGGTCTTTTTAACCAATCAACTTTACCTGGTTTTATCCGAGCTGCACATGTCTATTCAACAAATCACATCTTCACCTGATCATATCAGAGAACCACGGTTATCTTTCACCAATCACAATTTCACCTAGTCCTATTAGAACACGCCTTGAACCAATCAGAAACTTGGTCATTCATAACTTTCAGAATTATGTGAGGAAAAGAGAAAGATTGGCCTGACATCTACCTATTGCGTTTCTAACCTCCCTTCCTCTCCTCCTCCACCCCGTTGCTATAGTTACTGGACAGACATCCAGGTGAAAGGCACCTCCCTCCCAAGAGCCCTGCACTGCTGGCACCGCAGCCTCCGCGGCGACAAGCTCCATCCGCTCTCCTCCGACAGCAGCCACGGCAACGACCCCAGCCAATCAAACAAGGCCCCGCCCCTAGCCCTGCCCCAGAGGGGCTGTCCCCTGCACTTGATCGACAGCTGTCCCTGGCCCCACTGTAACCCGACCTGCCCCACAATAAGAGACAAGATCAGCGGACAGGAAATGAGCGTGATCCAGTTCCTGAAACATATGGGGTTTGACGTAGCCAAAATGGCCCAGAAGCAGGGCATGGATCCTACCAAATTACTGGGGATGCTCAATAATGGGAACTGAGGAGGTAAAAAGAGAACGCATGCACGCACACATGCACACACACGTACACGTACGCACGCACACACACATATGTTAAAGCATTGACTTGGGGAAAATGGTAGAGATGCTCAACTATGACATCTTAAGGGACTGGTGTGGTGTACGTTTTGCTGGGGATGAAGGGAACTCAGTGCCACAGATTAGCAACAGTACTCACCTCTAGGCAACACAACTGAGCTGAACGCAACTCAAAACCAAACAGAACTGAACATAAAGGGGACTGGGCGACGCTGAACGGACCCAGCAACAGTTCACTGAACCCAATTCGAACTGGGGTGACTGACCTGAACTCAACAGAGCAGAATTCAGAAAAAAACTTGGTGCAACTCCACTCTGAACGCTGCATCGACTCCGGCGTCCAGAGGACGGGACAGGACAAGAGGACCGCTTAATTTGAGTTCAAACAACTGGCCAATGCTAAACTCACACTAAAGGCATCTCAGAACCACGCCGTTCTGAAATCATCAGGGACAGAAGCAGTTGTATGACGCTTTCACCCGTATTTTGAATCATTGTTAGTTTACAGGTAAAAACGAAGAACTTGCTGATACTGTGTAGCCCATGAAAATATGAATATCAAACGCATGCCTCCACCTGTACTCAAACGACATATTCCGAGTCATTCGTAGCCAGACACACTGGTTGGACGTTGTCAGAAACTGGAAGGGAATAAGCATGGAAATCTGGATTTCTCCAGAAACGTACCAATTTCGGGAGAGTTACTGAAATGTTTCAGGCCTGACTTCACTGTTACCAGGTCTACTAGACGAATCGACTGATTGGTCAGTTGATCGGACCAATCACCGACCCTGCTCTTAACACGTAAATATAGTATTGTCAGAAACAAGAGACAGATAAGTGGTGGATGAGAGATGCTCTCTACTGGTGCTTTGGAGAATTACAGACATATTTGTATTATTGCTGCTTCATACTGAACCCTGTCTGTAGATACTGTTTGCATTAACCACTGAACTGGTGCTCTTCTTAGCAAGATACGTTTTTACACATGCAACAGTGGTTCAAAATGTATAACAATAAATAATAATTCCCTAGTAAAAAGAAATGGTGAAATGCTGTTTCCTGTAATTCCTGTAATCTGAAGAGTGAATAAACTGAATGTTTCAGAATCACCTGAAAAGATCTGCTGAAAATCCTGGGTAACAACTTACTTTCAACCCGAAACAAAAGCTACTCTGGAGATTTTCAGCATATTTATTGGAATAAATTGATCACATTTTAAATTCAACAGAAATGTGATTCTTTGTATATTGTACATATATTTTGCTTCTTTTATGGTCCTGACTGCATGTCTCTAATAAAACTGTCAGTATATTATGTGTTCAATTATAAAGCTATTGTCCATTATTTATGTTTTCTATTAGATTTTCCACAGAAAATGAAACGATTAAAGGCCCTATCCTATTATAATGACTTAATAAATGAAATCAGATGACAGATGTGGTAAAACATAATTTAATGACTTATAATGTGAAAAAAACAATAAAACAACAATTAAATAGCCTAAGACTGTTTTCTTGCTTAAACGAACCAATCCAAATGCCTGATACTAAGGTGGCTCTTCCTATGATGACAGTAAACATTGTGTGTCTCCAACGGCAGCCTATTCACTACCCAGTGTACCACTCTGCACAGTTGTTCAGGTTATGCACTATGAAGGGTGTAGTGTGCCATTTATGACACAGTGAGATTAAAAAGACTCATAAATGTAAAATAACCAATTTGTTCACAGTTGTTATGAAAGTGCTGTTTGTTAAAAAACCAGGAACTGAGATGTTAAAAAATGACAAAATTAAGAAAATAAAAAACATGGCATCACGAAAAACTACAAATCCCATATTTCACAGACCCTGTTCACATATGAAAGCTTATTAAAATATGACACCTTGCCCAGTTCTTTATCCCGCTGAGTAAAAGTGTCCAGAAAAAACATTTAATTCAGTTTCCCTACAATCTCATGTCCTTACTAGAACATTCTCTCAGTTCCAATTCAAGTCATCTACAAGAAACACCATTCTTGGCTGAAAACACTGAGCTTGAAAAAAAGCAACAGTGCCTCGTCCTCAGAGTATAACAGGTTGCTATGAAGTCAGTTGCTCGTCCTCAGAGTATAACAGGTTGATATGAAGTCAGTTGCTCGTCCTCAGAGTATAACAGGTTGATATGAAGTCAGTTGCTCGTCCTCAGAGTATAACAGGATGACATGAAGTCAGTTGCTCGTCCTCAGAGTATAACAGGATGTTATGAAGTCAGTTGCTCATCCCCAAGGTTAGTGGGACAGGGACATCCTATTTTGTCTGTTGGAGTCATTTTTAAAAAGTTCATACTTACACTTTAAAAAGTACCAGACTCTTAGAAAACAGAGGATTGATACAATAAAATTCCCGTTTAGTCCTGTGTTGGATTTGTTATTGTAAAAAAGAGGAAATTCCTGAACAGGCCCATTCCAAATCCCAACCCTTGTTGCGGGTAAAGAGCGTGGATCCTGTGTAAACAGTTTTCCAGTTGAATGATTCCTTGAAGGAGTGTATATCCAGTTATTCCCCAATGCCATTCTTAACAAGATATTTCAGGATATTTTCTCCATGGAAAGGGGTGTTCTTCCGGTTTAAGTAGATGGAATGCTAGCAGACAGAATCCTGGGAAGACGACAGATGGAGTGTGGTCAGACAAAAGCAAACACGTCCTCCGCGAACACACGCGCACACACACACGCACGCACGCACGCACGGTCACGAACCTGACTGACTTGGCTGGTAAGTTTGCGTCGAGAAACGGGCCGTTTCTGCTCATGGATGGCCTGGAGACGAGTGATCAGGAACTTCTTATCCTCACCTTCCTGAAGAGACAGAGGGGGAGAAAGGGGGGGGGGCAGAGGTAGACGAATGAAGCTGAACTGGCCAACCAGCCGGTCGTTCCTACGGCAACATCTGTAGAGAAGGTTGGAAGGGGACAAACGTACGTTTTCTATCTGCTCCTGAAGCAGAATGATGATCTTCCTCTGCCCGTCCACAACCTGGCTGTGAAAGTAGATGACTATCCTGTAGACAAGAGGGATAACTTAGTGTGTGTGTGTGTGTGTGTGTGTGTGTGTGTGTGTGTGTGGAGCAGGATGACATAACATGAGCCAGGCTAGCGAGACGCTGCTCCGTGTGGAGAGCCTGGTGTTATTACTGTCCCTGAAGATCCGCGCACACTGAATGTCAAACGTGACTAGAAGTGAAGCATAGTTCCACCCACAGGAATATCCCCGCAGACATGAAGAGGAAGAGGGGGTTCTCCACCAGGTAGCTGTGGGCCCGGGACAGCCAGGACAGGTTGCGGTTGTGTCTCTCCAGCTCCTCCACCCACAGCTTCCCAGACTGACACATGTTGGACAGGCTGCGGAACGGGCCACAGGACAGCGATGGTCGGATGCTGGGGGGGTGGGGGGGGGGGGGAGAGAAGGCGTTATGGCTTATTGCGTGTGGTTTTTCACGTTCAAGGCGGGTTGATTCCACACAGGTTGATTCCACACAGGAACAACGAGCCGTTTTAAAACGATTCGGTGTGATCTGTGGAATTGATTACTACAAATAATGATTTATGTCAGATCAACGTAATACTGTGTTTTCTCCCGAATGATGTCCAATAACAAACCACCCTAAAACATCCTCCCTAAAAAACAACACTTTAAATAACATTTTCTGTCCTGAACTACACTGTTGAAGTAGTTTAGCACAGACAACAATGACACCTTGAATCACCATTTATCGTGTGTGTGTGTGTGTGTGTGTGTGTGTCTCTACCTCCACATGGTGTATGTAACACACACTGCGGCCCCCAGGAAGGAAGGGAAGCAGAGCAGGGTGATGAAGATGGTGGTCATCTGACTGGCTCTGTAGGGTTTCCTGGGAGACTGACAGTTCATCATCACACTGGCCTGCAGACAGGACAGAGAGACAGACAGGTCATCACACTGCTCTTCTGACAGGTCAGACAGGTTGAAAGGGCCATGAGTGGGAAAGATGAAAATCTCCCCACCTGTTTGATGTAGAAGAGCAGCAGTAGCTTGATGATCTGAACGACTGGTAGCAGGGGACTGAACAGAACACCCAACCTGGAACACAGACAGAATCTCACAGGCTGACCGGACAGAACCGGTTCCATCGCATTAGGGGGCACCGCGGGTGGGCAGGGGAAGTGGGGGGGGGGCACCACGGGTGGGCAGGGGAAGTGGGGGGGGGGGCACCGCGGGTGGGCAGGGGAAGTGCCATTTATTTTAATCAAATGGAAAATGCCGATGAGGAATATCGAGACGGGGGGGGGTTGTGGACGCTCAATCATCACGCTCATTTATCGTCATCGTATCATAAGAGCGTTGCCTACGAGACATAAATGTTCCTGTTTCCTTGATTTAGACGGCTAGCTGTGTTCCCCTCCCCAACAACAGACGTGTCTGACGTGTTGCCTGGACGGGGGTTCAAATCAATACAGAAGGCTTGGATGACATCATACACCCAGACAGGGCTGTGGTTAATTACCAAGCCAGTGTCTGTCCGTAGATGAGTTCCAGAACGTTCCTGGCGATGTCGAACACCGGCTTTCTCTTCCTCTTCAGTGCCTTCTGAGAAAACAACCTGCAGGACCCGGACAGGAGGCAGAATGTGAAAGACCGCAGCCGTATTTACATCAAAACAGATAACAGACAGAAGAAAGTAACAGAGAGAAATGACCTCCACAGGAACTCCCCGAAGAAGGTGTACAGGATGGTGAAGACGAAGTCCATGAGAAGGAATCGGTAGAGTTCCTGTCCTACAAACGTCTCCCAGCAACTCAGGCCGACCTTTTCCGGGTCAGCGGCGATGCGGCCCAGCCAGCGATAACACAGCACCCCCAGAATACTCGCCTTTAACATCAGGTTCCTGAAACAGACAGACAGACAGACAGACAGACAGACAGACAGGCAGGCAGACAGAGACAGACAGACAGAGACAGACACACAGACATGGTTGATGCTGCTTCTGCGATCAGTCAAAGTCGTATTTTCCAATTCTCATTTCGTTGGCGTGATCACCGACGTCGCCACCCTCCCCCGGTCCAATGGGTGGCCGGGTGGGCGTGGCCCATCCTACCTGCTGATGGAGACGTAGGCGCGCACACTGGGCGAATCGTACTCCTCCATCCAGGCGGCGGCGTTGAAGAGGCCCGGCAGCAGCAGGTTGAACAGGGACACCACCACGGGCAGTGCCAACAGGCTGGCCTCCGTCACCTTCGGGTTCCCAGGCCCGGTACTGTTGACCCGGCTCTTCATATCCTACACGGGACAGGGGGGGGGTTTGGGTTAGCCCCCGGCTAGTTGTGTCTGGCCCTGTCAGTGTGACTGAGAACAGCCTTGCCCAACTGTGTGTGCGTGCGTGTGCGTGCGTGCGGGGGGTGTTACCTTGTACATGTGTTCAGAGAAGAAGTGTATGGCCAGGACGCAGGCCAGCACACTGCCCAAGCAGATGAGCCATGCCAGGCCGTGGACCGCCATGCGACCCGCCTTCTGACACACGGACTTCTGGCCCGGTTTGTGACTCGTCTCCGCCAACAGCTCCTGTTGTGGTGAGGGCGGAGCGAAGGGCGGGGCGAAGGGCGGAGCGAAGGGCGGAGCGAAGGGCGGGGCAAAGGGCAGGGGGGTGGGTGAGGTTGGAGGGGAGAACAATGGAAAAAGAGATTTTGATTTAGACGTCCTCAAGAACAGAACAACATGGCGGTTGAGTCCATGTGGATTTGGACACGACGAGGGAGGTCAAGGCCAGGAGGTCCGGTTGAATTGGTCTTTAAAACAACCCAGCGGGCTGGGTTCAGGAAGGGTACTTTCTACAGTTGGACTGAGTGACTTTGGGCCGTGTGGCCCGGCGTACCTTGAGCTGGGTCGAGATGTTCTCTGAGCGCAGTTTGACCGAGGCCTTCTTGATGACTTTAAAGTCCCAGGAACAGAACACCTTCATGGCCAGGATTCCGTGGGACTTGTCAATACGGAAACTCTGACCA
The DNA here is from genome assembly GCA_016801105.1 of Esox niger. Lineage (NCBI taxonomy): Eukaryota > Metazoa > Chordata > Actinopteri > Esociformes > Esocidae > Esox > Esox niger. The sequence continues at coordinate 6,946 of JACXGJ010014494.1, forward strand.
AACGACTTGGACATGCTGGGAGATGGAACACACACACACACACACACACACACACACACACACACACACCGACACACACAGACACAAGTTTGTACAGCAAACCTCATGGGTACCAGAAAATAGAAATTGCATGCTCCCTTATCTTAACCCTAAACCTAACCGTAACCCTTATCCTAATCCTAACCTTAGCCTAACCCATCCCTAACCCTAACCTCAACAAAGTAACAAATGGACTTCTGCCTCATGGGGACCAGCAATAGGTCCCCATGAGTCCAATTTATTCTGGTTTTACTGTACTCATGGGGACATTTGGTCCCCATGAGTATAGTTAGACCTAAAACACACACACACACAAATGATGTAGTGCAGAATAATCTGTGTAAGTGTTCACGTATGTGTGTGTGTGTGTGTGTGTGTGTGTGTGTGTACCTGTAGACAAGGATGATGCAGGTGATGAAGAAGGCCATTCCGATGGAGAAGAAGTAGGCCAGGGGAATGTTGTAGGACAGTTTGATGTCACTGTGACAGTGGGACGCAGCCTGGCGGGGCTGGGGTGTCGTGCTTAGGCTGCTGTTACTGCTGTTGCAGGGCTTATTCACTGTGTAGTTACTATAGTAACCATAATACATCACAGACTCTGAGAAATAGCCCTGGGGAGTGGAGAGGAGAGGAGGAAGGGGAGGAGAGAGGAGAGGAGGAAGGGGAGGAGAGAGGAGAGGAGGAAGGGGAGGAGAGAGGAGAGGAGGAAGGGGAGGAGAGAGGAGAGGAGGAAGGGGAGGAGAGAAGGAACTCAAATACGGGGTCTGAGACACGGGGCACAGTCAAAACGCAAACGTGAAACAAACATGAAGCAAAAATCTTCCGTTTTTTGTGACAGCGGTGTTTTTCGGAAAAAGTCCATATATTGAAACGAGTAGTGTTGGCCTGCCTGACTGTCCTCATCCCAGCCCTCATCCCAGCCCTCATCCTTCAACCTTCAGGAGAACTGGATGGCTGGTTCTTACCCCTCCGGTGAGAAGCTCCAGCCCAGAGAAGTTTACGCGTCCCGGGGGTAACCTGGGCGGGTGGATAGCCTGCGGCAGCGCCAGGAACAAGCCCGTGACCAGGAAGAGGAAGAGGTTGAAGAAGAGGAGGGTCTTGACAAACAGGAAGTATGATAGGACACCGGTGCCGAAGCGACCGCTCACTTTCTTCAGCGCCACCTGGTGGAGATGGGGAACGAAGAAGATGAGCAGAGACTTCCTCCTGTGATGAAGGGTCAGAATCAGGACATGGATGTGACAGGCTCACCTGCCACAGCTGTAGAGAGTTCAGAAAGGACAGCCAGCTATACCAGCTATGTCTTAGAGCCTGCAGGGGGACGGGGGAAGGAGAGGAGACCGTATCAAGTGATGTTTGTATACACATGCTAAACACACTGAGCACAGCATTCCAAGTCACAGACAGACAGACAGGCAGACAGGCAGGCAGGCAGGCAGGCAGACAGGCAGACCAACAGGCAGGCAGACAGACAGAGACAGACAGGCAGAGACAGACAGGCAGAGACAGACAGGCAGAGACAGACAGGCAGAGACAGACAGACCATTATTCAGATGACTCAACATCACACTTTTGGGTGAAGCAGCAACAATAAAGGCCTACTCCCATATAATGACTAGGGTCGGGGGACTTGGGTTGGGGGTGTGTGTGTGTGTGTGTGTGTGTGTGTGTGTGTGTGTGTGTGAGTGAGAGAGAGAGTATGCTTTTGTGTCTCTGTATGAGTTTGTCTCTGTCTAGGCGTGTGTGTGTGTGTGTCTTACAATTATGATGTAAAATTTGAGTCGGCTGCAACAGGGGATCTGACTGTGATTGGACCGATGAACCCGCTGACCGACCAATCGCCTGGAGACAGACACATTTTGAGTGTGAGAGAGAGAAAGATGAGACAGACAAACAGAGAGAGGCAGGGAGAAAGAGGGGGGAGACAGACAGACAAACAGAGAGAGGCAGGGAGAAAGAGGGGGGAGACAGACAGACAAACAGAGAGAGGCAGACAGAGGTAGAGAGGAGGAGAATGACGGGAGAGGAAGAGCGCAGCTACCGGAGGTCGCTCTTCTCCGCCACAGACAGGGGCATGGCCCGAAGCATTCGGATCCGGTCGCTGGCAGGCAGGTTCTGGAGGTTGTTGACCAGGTGGTCCCGCTTACGCCCTGCACAGATGAACAGCCTGAACCCACTGGGACCTCCCTTACATCTCAATGAGTTATTATACAGTAGCGCATGCACGCACGCACGCACGCACGCACGCACGCACCCACACACACACACACACACACACCCACACGTCCAAGTTCTATGTGAATATTGAGACTAAAAGGCACAGAAGGGACCTCCTCCCCCCAGGCTTGGTGTGTGTGCGTGTGCGCGCGCCTCACTCTCTCCATCCGTGACGTCGGTTTCCACGCCGTAACCACAGATGCTGGGCCGCGCGGAGCGGGAGAGGTGACCCATGGTGGGCTTGCTCTGCCTGCGCCTCCTCAGCCGCATGGTCCTGTTGTAGTACTGGGAGATGATCGCCCCTCGGCTGCGACCTGCAGGAGGACGGAGGTACACTGCGTCACCAGGGAATTCCACACAGGTCAAAGGGGAAAGGTGCAGACGTGAAGACCACTGGGGTCAGATCCTCATTCACATTTCATTATAGCTCCCAAATAATTCACTGCGTTGTTGCAGAAAAAACGCCGGGGATTTCACTACCCGTCTTCCCGGCAGAAACCAGAGGACAGACGGACAGCAGCTGGCTGGGTTATTATTTGTCCCTCTTCTCGTCTGACAGTGTGAATCAGGAACATGTGAGTGAGAACGCCTGCGAGCAGCTGAACACAACCATGAACAAACTGGAACCTGATCTGTAATTCCCCAGAAAATGAACCACGGCTAGCAAGAGCCCCCACCTGGATGAACCCTGACGTCCGGTCAAAAACGGCTTCCACCAAATCATTGGAAACACTTGGACTAAACGGTCCTGATTACACCCACGTCCCATGACGAGTAATGGAATGGAGAGTTGCAAGCGAGAGCCAATTAGACAGCTCCTCATATTCCATTGCAACACAGTTTTCCTGTCTTCTAAGTACTGAATGGCTCATGGGCTTGGCAGTACTTCATACAATCAGAGAGTTAGCAAAACGGGAATATGTGAATAATATACTATGTCCAAAACAACAACCTGTAAACATATGACCTTTACATAGCGACAACCTGTAAACACATTACCTTTACATAGCGACAACCTGTAAACACTTGAACTTTACATAGCTACAACCTGTAAACACTTGACCTTTACATAGCGACAACCTGTAAACACTTGACCTTTACATAGCGACAACCTGTAAACACATGACCTTTACATTACGAAAACCTGTAAACACATGATCTATATGACGTGAGTTTAGCCAACACAATCGATTTAGTTAAACATGGCGTCCAAAAAGCAAACAATGTGACCTGAGGGAACAGCTCCGCCCTCTTCCAAAATGACCAGCAGGTCAATGGACCAAAACCTACATGTGAATAACCTGTCAGTTCAGGATGTTCAGGGACAGCATATAGGAGACACGCGTGTGCCGGAGAGGTGACACGCGTGTGCCGGAGAGTGTGACACGCGTGTGCCGGAGAGTGTGACACGCGTGTGCCGGAGAGTGTGACACGCGTGGGCCGGAGAGTGTGACACGCGTGGGCCGGAGAGTGTGACACGCGTGGGCCGGAGAGGGGACACGCGTGGGCCGGAGAGGGGACACGCGTGGGCCGGAGAGGGGACACGCGTGGGCCGGAGAGGGGACACGCGTGGGCCGGAGAGGGGACACGCGTGGGCCGGAGAGTGTGACACGCGTGTGCCGGAGAGGGGACACGTGTGTGCCGGAGAGTGTGACACGCGTGTGCCGGGGAGGGGACACGCGTGTGCCGGAGAGGTGACACGCGTGTGCCGGAGAGTGTGACTCACCGATGGTGCGGCTGGGCATGGAGGAGAGAACTCGGAGGGTGGCTGAGGACCAGCGTTCTTCCGTAGGGAGGTCTAACAGTCTCCTGCCCTCCTCCTCCTCCTCCTCCTCCTCCACCTCCTCCCTCCTACGCCATATCTCCTCATCTGGACTGGACAGGTAGTCCACACGGTCTGGGGAACGCAGAGGCAATCTTAGTGAATGTGTATGATACAATGTATGCCCCCACGCACGCACGCACGCACACGCACACGCACACGCACCTCGCTCCTCCTCATCTAATTCTTTCTGTCGCTCCAGCATCTCGATGGCTTCCTGGCTCTCCTCCTCCATTAACAGCTGACTAAAGGAGTCATGGAGGCCATCCTCATCTACTGGGCTCCTGGAACAAGACAGATTAGAATAGATTAGGACCAGATAGAGAGAGAGAGAGAAGTCATACCCACAGTATTCATAAACTACAACTTTCAGCCAATCAGCATTCTGAATTTGACACATTCAGTTTATGAACATATATAGTACAGGTATGGTTGTTGGAAGTTATTAAACCAGTTGATTGCAAAGATTGTACTTCGCAATCACTAATTACACAAAATTCAACCAAAATGCAGTTTCAAAACATAGAAAAACATCTGACATAATGTTGCCATTTCTTACAACATTTTATCAGTCTCTTAAATTGAGGGGAGTTTTGGCCTACTGTTCTCACCTCACTGCTTCAAGTCCCTCACAGCATTTTGATTTCAACCTCTTATTAGTATCAGCTAAACAAGTTCTGAATTAGAACTCAAACCTTCCAGGGAGACATTCACTGCCTTTTTAGACTAAACCGCAAAACAACCACAATCAGGGTTTTTTCCTCCCCTTGGGATTCTGCAGCTGAACACCACAGGAAATAACTCACTTCAGAAGATTTTCCTCAGTAAACACACACAAAACCAACACACGCGCACGCGCACGCGGACACAATACCAAAACACTTCACACACATGCACACAGTGGTCCATTCGGACAATGGACCGACTGGAGTGGTTACAGCACATCACACCGTCTATGATCTCCCTGAAACCCCTCTTTCACCCATGGGAAATTCCAGCTCTACTGACTTTATATTTGCATGCAAAACCCAACTTTAATGTCTCACAGAATGGACTGACAGAAACTTTAGCCGTGGTGTATTGTATCCACTGTGGTGAGTGTTAAAAAGGCACACTAGCGAATATTAAAACAACAGAATAAAACACAGAAACAATACGGACATGATCAACATCAGCCAATGTCAGATGAATAACGCAAATTACACAAATGTCCCCATACTTCCAATCTACCGTTCTGGACACTAGATGAAGTCAGTACAGTGTTGGCCTAAACATTTTTCACAGGTTGTTCTCTTTTTTACAGATTGTTGAGAAACACGCTGCTCAACTTTGGATGTATGGGAAATTCTGCACACCGTATATTTGTTTTAATCTTAACTGGAAGACAAACATTTCAAGAAAAACAAGCTTGTGTCTAAAGACTTCCAAACAGGCATACGGTAAAACACCCCCTTCCGAAGTGTTAATATGAAGCAGCACATTTACAACATGTTTGTCTGTTAAAGGGCAACATAACAGACTGAAGGAGACCGCTCACATAAAATGATGTTGAACAGCGAGACCGCTTGCAGTTGATCAGGATCTTGACGTTCAGAACCTTAGCCCGAAAGAGGTTCTAAATGTTCCATTAACAGTCCATCTTGGTGAGCTTTTTCCAAAAGCCATGATATGATTGAGTGAAATGACTGCAGAGAGACTTCGCTAACACCCACCTGGCACTTCAAATTCATGCCTCATGCGCCGGTTATAAAAAAAAAGTAGAAAAAAAAGAAAACTGCACTGTGAAACTATTCCTCTGTTCTGTCTGTCACGAACCTTTGCACATATTACACAAACAGGAAGAGGAAGAAGAGAACTGTCTGTGATGGAACAACTTGTTGCACTTAACAATTAGAACAGAAATAACTAAAAGGAAGAACAACCCAAAAGAGGGATGAAGGAGAGGCCGGGATCAGGAAAGGATCTAGCCCGAACAGTGACGATGAAGATGATGATAAGGAGCGGCCGGGATCAGGAAAGGATCTAGCCCGAACAGTGACGAGGAAGATGATGATAAGGAGCGGTGTGGCTCAGGAAAGGATCTAGTGAACCGTGACGATGAAGGGCTGAAAAAAAGACTCACTCTAGACAGGCTTCCAGATGGTGTGGATCCAGGTCAAAGTTCACATTGCGTGCCATCTCTGCAAGTCTTGTATCATCCGTCTGCGCGTCTATCTCTGCCGGTCCAGTCACGCCCTTGCCTGCTTGGTCCGGCCCCCTCCACGTTCCTGGAACTGCATTCCAAAACTACCTGAGGAATGGGGGGGGGGACAGGAAGAGGACAGAAGAATGTCAGGAGTCATATAACGGGGTGTGGTGATCTTAGCGTAACGGAACATTCATGTTTCAGCTCGTCCTTTATTAACTCCTCTGAATGCACTCCGTGTTCACCTCAGAAAAACAGTTCCTTGTCACAGAACAACAACAGTATAGCAACAACGGTCAGCTAATAAGACAAACATCTGACGTGCTGTGAGAGTGAGGAAAGCCTGTGTGTGCCCGTGTGTTAGGTCAGGTGGATTCAACATCCATTCGCCATCCTTCCTGAAATAGAGTCACGGCTGCTCAACCGTTTCAACACAAAAATGAAAACGGGAAGAGACCAAAGACACATGACGACAGAATGCAACTGGCAGTAGACGACACACAAAACAAACACACCGGACACAGACAACAGGCGAAGACGTTACCAGGACGATACAGCAGAACCACACTGAACAGGCACATCACATGAGTGTCCTGTGAGGAGCGTTGGGGACACATCCGATGTCCCCCTAACCCTCCCATCTGTAAATGACCTCTCCCAAATCTGCCCCGTAGGTTTGACCTCTGACCCATACACAATGTTTCCTGGAGTAGGAGTGTTGATCTGGGATCTGTCCTATTCATATTTCATTCATCATGATGCCGGATCAGCAGTCCCATTTCACAGACTTCGGTAATGATCGGGACCAGGCTCTGAACAGGCTCATTGTCCAGTCAGACATGACTGTCAGTCACCATGACAATGAGTCATTTCTACAACGCTAATGTCCCGCCGCACATAAGGAACTCATGAATATTAATGAGTTGGGAGAGAGCATTCTTTGTTTGCACTTGTTGGACTGACTGTGTGTGTGTGTGTGTGTGTGTGTGTGTGTTTGCTTTCGTCTGAGTGTGTAAACAACCCTTGAACATGATCTAAGTCATAGGTCATCTTCACTCAAGCCAAACAAACAAAAACTCCCAACATCATGTGAAAGACAGGATGATAAAAAAACTATATACAGGACATACACTCTGCAATACAATATTTGAGAAAAGATGTAGGCTACCGTGATTTTATACAGTATTATAAAATGACTGGTTCAAATCCAGAATTCTGACTGGCTGAAGGCCATGTTATATGAGAATGTATATCACAGGTATGACATAACTTATCTCTCTAACTGCGTTGGCAACAGTTTGTGAAAGCAATAAGGCACAGTGGGGTTTGTGGTATATTGCCAATATACCACGGCAATGCGCCTTGTTCAGGCACTCTGTGATGAGTCGTGCCTAACAGCTCTTACCTGTGGTATAGTGGTCATTTCCCACAACCCCTTGTGCCTTACTGCTATGGTATACGTCTGTAGAACGGAACTGGGAATGTAGCCAATAGGCTACTAAAGTGTGGAGAGGAGATGACATGTAAAGAGGGATTGAATTTTTATCTTTCTTTAATAAGACATCTACATTACATCAAGAAATGCCCCCCCC